>UELX01001956.1:0-36259 GCA_900480035.1 Eupelmus urozonus
CGTCTTCGGCTCGCAAACGCACTCGCCTTCGGCTCGTGCTAGCTCACCTTGACTCGTACTGCAAATTCCACACTCGGAAAGGAAAAAAGCTCACTTTTAGCCCTTGGTACATAATATACTATTTCACGCCATTTTGGACGTTTTGTAATTTAGTCAGCTATTATTCCCTATTCAGTCTTTTTACTTATCCGTTTTTAAAAACTTTTATTGAAACCAAAATTAGAATAATGAACAGTTGTGCTCGTTTATTATTCTAATTTTGATTTGATTTATCAACTGTTCGTCAAGTAAAAAAACATTAAAAACTTTTATTCTTTATGTTATGAGATTTGAAAGAATAATACTAAAACACTATTCACTAGATGAAAACATTGTCTATCTTTCAAAAGTAACACGCATATTCGTGACATTTCCATTCAACTTACCTACCGAACAACTACTTCGAAAAATTGACTTGATACCCCCGACAGCTTCGAGCAAAATTTCGAGCGTCAGAAAGTTAAAAATTCAACTGCTCGAGAAGTTAGACTCCTCGCCTCCCCTATTCTCGAAGAAGAAAAAAAGTCCGTTTGATCGAAAGCGTCGACGGAAACGGTGACAGACGTCGCTAAATCATTCGATGTGAAAAAGGTCGGGCCGACCCTGCCTGGAGAGAGCATGGGGGAGAGGTGGTCATTTTTATTCGCCCGGGTATTTTTATTGGCTATCAAAATCCAAGGGAGTGATGCAGTGCCAACAATTGTTTGTTCTTTCTTTTTCTCCCGACTCTGCGAGGAAGATGTATTTCTTTTCTTTCATTTCGGTCCTCGTGCTCTGCGAGCGTGACGTTTTACCAAGGGGCTCTCCATTATTTCGATTGATAAGGGTTTAAACGATTCTCATCTGAAGTTAATACGGTCGTTTTAAAACCAGGATGTTCGATATAAATTATAGACTAATCAACGCGTAAATATAGTTAATTAAAATAATCAGTGATCAATAAGAAGCAACAAAGTTTTTTTTTTGTTTCTCTCTTTTCGGACTTTTGCTGTAGCTTTTTCTTCCCTCCCTCTCAAAGAGCGGCAGAGTTCAGAATCTCCCAATAGAGTCATTTCCCTTCCTCCTTCTCCTGAGGTAGACGGTAAACATGATACGGAAAATCGCAAGGGAAGAAGCAAGACTACCGACTGACGCCCTCAATTATTCTCTCGAAACGTCTTATCCCTCTCTGTTCTTCTACTGTTTTCGCTGATCTAGTCACGAAAAACGACTGCGCAAAGCTTTTTGCTGGTTTAACCGTAAGTCAATACTCTTTTTTTATGAAAATTACATGTAGTTGTTAATGGTTTAGGATTTTTTTCCGAAAAAATTGTTATTTCTAACCCTTGAATTTCAGTGAAAATTTTAAAAGTCTATAAAATATTTAACCTTTTATTTTATACATGTACCTGCATACTTTGATTAGTTTTTCTTTTTAGTTTATAGATTATTAATTGTCATTAAATAAATTTTTTTAGGATTCATGAATGTACATCTCCCGTATCTTCAGCTTTCGCAAATAACTCATCGTTTATAGAAATAAAATCCTTAAATTAGATTCATAAATTACATCTTTACCGTAATAATTCAATTCCACGCCTCTTTATTCATAATTTAATAAAAGAAACATTCTTAACAAAGAAAGAACTTCAACTTCCTTTTACGCGTCTTACCATACCCCGACTGTATCTACTTGTTTCAAACTCGCGCTTAAAGCTAAACTCAACATAAATAACCCCAACAAATTTCGGCAAACTCCGCGAGTCGACCGGATCCTCCTTAAAGTTCGCGATAATCATGAATAATCGAGCCTCGGCTTTACTCCTTCCAACGCGTCGCGCTCGACTCGAGCGACCGACTTCGCGAACTTCGTCCTTGGCTGGGCGAATCGACGAGGCGATCGCGGCTCGTTCGACGACTCTTATAAAGACAGTCGGCGAACGAGCGAGCCAAAAGTTCGGCCTTCTTATTTCCAGCTCGCGCAAGAATGATGATCTTCTTGCCTTCTGCAATTACTCGCGGATCCAGCGTGGACGGCTCGTCCTAGTTTCACAGTCGCGAAAGAATAAGCGAACGATCAATCCTTCAGCTCGCGCGGGTGGTGATTCAGGGCTAATATTGGGCGTTTCTTTTGGGCTGGCTGACGTTGATGGCGACCTTGCGCCTTATCCGATGAGCGGGGCGAGATAAAAGATTGTGTTTTTGGCAGTGCTGTTTTCTTTCGTTGCTTTGCTACTGTATGCATTGAATTAGTCATCTTTGTACGTAGGTCAGGGGAAGAATTATGTTCTTGGGTTGTTTCGTTCCTTTAATTTTTGGATAATAGGCTTGGTTTTAAAGCTCATGGGAAATTTCATAAAAATAATTGGAAATCATTCTTGTATAGTATAATCATATCATATAAGTGCTTTTTTTATTACGCTTATTTATAATTAAATACGTAAAATAATGAATTTCCTTAAATTCGTTATTTTTTTAGCTAAATGAGACTTTTATAGTTCTTTTAGACATTGTTAGAATTATGGTAGTCTTACTATTACCGACTATGCAGTATAAACTGATTTTTTCTATTAAAACTAATCTATAGCAATATTAGCGAATTTAAGGCATAGTTGTCTACTCATAATGTAAAGATTCCTTTTATATCTGTGCAAAATTTTAGAAAAAAATTTTTGAAGTATTTATGCCCTTACGTGGCATGGTTTTTAGTTATTTTCATGTCGAAACTGATCAGTAGCCGCAAATAGTGTATGTAAATATAGAAAATCTGCATTTATAAAAGCTTTGAAGGTCACTAATTCCATTTCGAGACGTTCTATTTTCATCCAGAACTCCAAATAGATTAAAAATGAAAGTTTAATTTGTTAATAGTGTATTGATATGTGATCAACTGTCAGTCAAGGGGTTAAGAATAGTAAATATGATCGAGTTTAAACTTACATAAAATTTTTGAATTAATGAGACAATTAAAAATTCTATAATCGGCTTCGTCAGTAATAGTAGGATCATCCCTTTCCACTAATATACGTTTCGTTACCATATTTTAAAGGCAAAATAATAAAGGGTACTATTTATCTTTTCTACATATAGAGATGATTTCAAAAACTATATTTTTCAAGTAAATACAGCCAGAAATACAATGAGAAACATAAAAACCTCGAATTCGAAAAAATATCACCATCCCAGATTGAACGCAAAAACTGTTGATATAAACATAACTAATAACAATTACGATACCAGCTCAGATTGTATCCTGAATCCAATCTGAGGCTGATCAATCGTTGCTCTAGTCAATCTAAATTTCCGATTCAGCGCTAGCCCGACCAGCCGTTATTTTGCAAAGTTTAACAAGTGGATTACAGCGATTATTGGGCTTACGTGCCGGCACTTCTCTGCGAGCCAAAGTTGTTACAACTTGTAGCTCCGTAAAGCTGGAGTGCGTGCACTAACATGTGTTCTCGTCGGGGAGGCACGCGCTCACTCGCCGAAAGGCAGCTCTCCACGCGTCCTCGCTACTCTTGAGCTTAATTCAATCCACGATGTTTGTCAGAGTTAATTACGAATGAGATCGTAAACGTAATGGGATCCATCTGGAAAAAACGAGTGGGGATGTTATATGCGTTTGGAGGTTCCTTGTTTGTTTGGTTGTGGTCCGGGAAGACGTTTGGTGAAAGTATAGCTTTCTGTTGGAATCTTGTGTTCAGGTAGTTGCTTGATTATTTGGTTGATCTTATCTGGTCAGTCTTAAGCAGTAAGAGAAGAAGAATTAAAAAAAAATTATCATTAATTAATAAAATTAATAAAATTTTTATTTAAAATACAATTACATTTTATTTGAGTTAATGTATATTAAGTAATTTTTAATTTAATTTTCAATTTTTTCCTAAGTATATTTAATAAAGTGTAACTGAATTCTATTCAACAATGTTGTTAGAGAAAACTTATTTTTGTAAAAAAGTTATTTTAAAAAATTATAAACATTTGATAAATCATTAAGATGTCAACACTTTCATGACATGATTATTTCTAATTACAAGCATACCCTCTATTCATCTATAAATGTTCTTACCAACAAACTGAAAACATTTAACAGACTTGTTTCTAGTACTAAAATTGCCCATTTTTCTTCTGAATGTCAACTTTCAAACTCAGAAAATAAGTTACAAAAAACTAGACTTTCCTTCGAGCTTATCCGCATCTGGAAAGTATAAGCCAGCCGGAGGTAAACACATTTCCGGGTGCGTCTTCTCTCCTAAATGCTCGGCGCTTTTCCCCGGCCAGACTATGAAAAATGGCCTCCGAAAAGAGCGCTCCAAGATCTCCTCTCTTCCAGCTGGAATCCGATATGAGTTCTCTTGAGGAGGAGTCGGAAAAAGGGGGCTGTTTGTTATATCGCGGTAAAGAGGAACGCCGACAAACTTGGACGGAAAAAAGCGCTGGATTTTGGGAACTGGAATGTTGTCGTTTCTTTCTGTGCTTCTTTCTAGCGGTTGCGTCAGATTTTTCTCAGGATTTTAAACAATTTGAAAAGTATGACCGCACAAGTCGAGATTTAGAGAAACTATTTTGAAATAGGAATTAGTTGTTTGTCAGTTTTTTAAATGACTAAATGTTGCTTTTATTGTAAATATTTTTATCTTTATTATAAATCTTGTTTTGTTGACTTTTAGTTTGAAGTTATTATCGTTATTATCTTTAGCAAAACTATCGCTGTTTAATCATTAAGGTTAAGCAAAATCAATTTTTAATAAGTAAACATCCATTTAAATTGCCAAATTTTTAAATTTATTCTAACCACTATTTCTTCAAGTAGAAATTAGCTTAAATAATAATTGTAGTTTTTTATACAAGTGTGAAAAAATTGATTCTCGCACGAGGGCGTGTTTACCGCCCGAGCGATGCGAGGGTGGTAATCGCCTGAGTCGAGAATCAATTTTCACATGAGTGGCAAACAATATTTTTATATTTAGCGTACATGAAATAGTATGCTGTTTTACACCCGCGTGAATCACAAAAATAATTTTTGGTCGGGTCATATAGAATCAAAAGATCTAATTCTGCCAAGCGTTTATTAAGATTAAATCAAATATCCGTTAATACTTTAATTCAACCATACCTCGATATTTATGAACTGAAACGCGAATATATAAACGCTGAGCATCATTCGAAAACACGAGCATAAATAATTCGGAAAAATGATCGGACCACCCGTTTGTTCGCAAAAACACTCGAGGAGATTCTCACGGCCATCATCAATCTCTACAGTCAACGTTTAAGCATTCAGCGCACCCGAGAAAGAGAGACCGTTTACCAATTAATGTTTAAACGTTCTGTGTGCCGGGCGCAATACATCCTAATCCCAGGGCCGATTAATCCCGGTAGCTGACTGCGCGTCGTCGGTGCCTGTCGTGTTGCAAATGGCCCTTAGACCTGGCCGTCTCTTCTACCGCGCGGAGACGTTGAATTTTAATACACGCCCGATCCATATTTTATGCCTAATGCGAACGGCCTGTTTGTGCGCGTAGTACAGCCGAGGAGGGGAGCGATCGCTGTTTTATTTCTTTTTTCGTCCCTAAAGCTGCCTTGGCTACCTTTCGCTGACTAGGAGGTTAAAAATGATTTGGACACGGAGGGAGGCCAGGGTGAGTTATTAATTCGATTTGCGGAAGAGATTGTTAATGGCCGGGTCGCGAGGAATGCGGATGGAATGATTCATGAAGCGGTATTTTTATTTTGTGGCGACGCGCTGTGCGAGGAATGAGAATGTGGTATGGATTGGTGAGCCTTTTTGGTTTTTTTTAGTAATAGATTGGGATGTTGAAATAGTTTGAGTGAACGTTGTGTTATACTGTTTTGATCTTTTAGATTCTATTGTTATGAAGGTGTTTAAAGTGAATTTTGAATGTGTTTAGAAAAATTGATACAACTTTAGAGGATTTAAAAGTAGTATTCAATTTGAACTAGGTGAAAAAATCAATTGCTAATAAAATCTGTCGTGGTACGACTTCATATAGTTTTCATTAATCGATAAAACACTTTTTGCCAGTTTTTAACCCATTTACAAGTCACAAAACGTGAAAAGTGTTTTATCAATGGTCGAAAAATTGTTAAATTTCTACCAAGGTGTAAATTTTATCGAATTAATTTGGACAAAAAATGAATACATACTTTTATCTGAAAATGAACGTGCCAACTGTATATTGAGATGTTTACCTCGCGCTTTAATGATCAATACTGACGATGAATTAATAAACGACGAATTAATGTCAAGGTAAAAGTTCCGTATGCAAACCAGGTCTATATAAAGCAACTTGGAATATAAACCGTTGAAAACTTTGCTCATTCTCAAAAAACTCTATTTAGTAACCGCAACATTCCGTATTCCGGATCTAATAACCTTTATTTATTTTGGTGCCAGCTAGCGTAGATAAAAATACACTTAAAGTTCTAGTTAAACTTTTCTACTACTCGCACTTTTCTTTATACGATTATTCAAAAATATCGATTATTACGACGTCCCAGTCCCAGTTTCGCAGCTTTTACCTAAACTAGCTCCTAGGCTGGTCAAATTTAATACAGCTACACATGGCATTTTTCGTTTTGCGGTATATCAAGCTCGACAAGATAACGGCGCTCGCTCTAAAACCTACAAAAACCCTCCCTTACACGCATAGTTCTGACTGTGCAGATTATAAAGTAAAAAGATTCCGCCACGGCCTCGACAGGTCGAACAATGAACCTTGCGCGTGCCCTCTTGTTTACGAGTCTCTAGCTTTAAAAAAAAAAAGTACAAGAGTTGAGAGAGAAAGAGAGAGAGAGAGTATGAAAATAATAATTCTTGTTTGTTCTCAGATACGGCGACATGGTACCGGAGACAATAGCCGGAAAAATCGTCGGTGGCGTGTGCTCGCTCAGCGGTGTGCTCGTGATCGCCCTGCCCGTGCCCGTCATCGTCAGCAACTTCAGCCGAATTTATCACCAGAATCAGCGGGCCGATAAGAGGAAGGCGCAGAGGGTGAGTACTACATATATATACGCTGTATATCCGTTTATGCGCGTGCAACGCCACCTTTTTTGCGCTTGCCTAGTCGGATTTTTCGATAGTATATTGTCCACTTAGTTCTATAAGTGAATTTTTCGGAGCATAAAAATGATGTTTATGATAGTACTATAGTTCCGTAGTCGATGATTGATATGAGAGTGTACTAGAAAAATGAATGAGCTCTCTCGTATTAAAAAAGTGTGTGTTAATGGATGATTTTCTATGAGTAGCTCAGTAATTTAATAAGTTAATAATCGTATACTTTTATATAATAATATTGACTGGATTATACGTTTGTTGATATGCGATAAAAACTTTTATAATAAGAGAATAGTGAAAAGATTTTTACAAATACTCTGCTGTACACAAGAATTATAATGAAACTAGCAAAATATTTCATAGTTTATAAAAGTTAAAAAGTTAAAAGTTAAAACTCATTTTTAATATTTATCAACCGAATAGCTGTTAATCCCAAAAACTTAATAAATCGATACGTCGTAAATTTATCTTCAGAATTTTCTTCAAGATTTCATCGCCATCACGTCTTTTCTGTCTTTCCTCGTACACTCACATCAATATAACCGCGCCAATACATCGACCTGCGTTTCTATAAAAAAAATAAAGCGAAATAAGTACAAAAGATTAGTGATGAGAAGAAAAGAGAGAGAGAGAGAGAGAGAGAGAGAAGCACGCGAATTAGCGTGACTCCGCAGAAGCACGAGTCAGAAGAAAAAAGAGGCGGATGATGTATCCTGGCATTCAGCCCCGTCTTCCGTGCGAGGAAAAAGCGAGGGAATCAAGCGGGGCCCAGGCGCGCGCGTTATTTGTCTAGCGCTAAAAGCCACGGTAATACGAGGTTATACGCTCGTTAAATCTGGCCTTAAACCAGGCAGCGCGCTGAGGCAAGGGCACGTACACGTAGCGCCACAAAGTTTTGAATTATTATACCGACGCTGCCTCGACGCTCGCCGGCCGAAGGGTTTGGATAAATTCTTTATAGCCCGAATTTTCCTAGTTTATCATTAGTTGCCGTAACAAATGAAGTGCATAACGTATGGCCCTCACGTTCAGCAGCGCGCTAAACCCGAACGCAGTCCGGCTTTTTCGGGAGGCAAGCTTCTTTATTAAGCTCGTACGTGATTTGTTTCGAATTAAAAGTCTTTGAATATTCAGATAAATTGGATTCGCCGGCGTGAGTAGTGAGACTGGGGCACGAAACATGATATATTTTCCATTAAGTTATTGAATTTGCAGACTGGACTGGGCTACGATAATGTAGTGTTGATAAGGTCATAAATTTTTGTAATAAAGTAATGTGTCAAAAAACTTCACGCTTTGATGAGGAGAGAGAGAGGAAATCTGTTTGTTTGAGAATAATGAGTAAGGAGTCGAGTCGTTGAGATTTAAATATAAATAATGATGATAGCATGTTAATAGGTAGCACATATATAGTTTTATAAATTAGAATAATGTAAAATTACTTGAAATTTAAAGCAGATGATACTGTTAAGTTTACAAAGTTGATAGCTACAGTTTTGTATTTATAGAAAATTTATCAAGTCAATTGAAGTTTAACTAGGTTTATTTATAGGTACAATTACATTAGTCTTTATTGGAACAAAGTTAATACATATTTTATGAAAACAAAATAATTTTTGTATTTCATTTTGTAACCAAAAAAACGATAAGTTAAATAATTTTATTCGACTCAGCAAACACACACAAATTAAATCATCAAAAAATACATACAAGACAGAAAACTGCTTAGTTGGTGAGGAACTCGATGTAGAAAATTAATATGAAATTGTGATTATATTGTTGATCTATAGTTACTCATACGAAAGTAACGGAAATCAATCATTTACAGTTGACATGGAATTGACCGGCTATCGTTGTAATTACTACTTTACGATCAATGTAGAATTATTCGTATATATATAAACATATAAACACTTTCGTAAATGTATATTATATAAACATACACATTTTGTTTATTTATAGCCGATTTAAAAGCAGTAATCAGTATATGGCGTCTTTTGTGGTCAGGAAAACGCAAAAATAGCGCGTGTTACAAAAACAAAAATTTAATTTATATTTCCCGCATCAAAGCCACAAACCTTGTCATCTACTCAAATTCCTTGAAAATTTCATTAATTTTAAATAATTTCCAATCGTCGAGTCTCTCTCTCCCTCACTCACTACTCTCAACGGGCCTCGGCTCTAAAAAGGGCAACGAACAGGCTCCCGGCTCGCGAAAAAGAAAATCGAACGCTCCAATTCTCCGCAGCACTCCGCTTGATTAGCGAATCGCACCTGCTCCCTCGCTCTCTCTCTCCGCATCTGTGCAAAGCCAGCGCGCCCATCAATGGGGCGCGCACGCGCGATTGAAAAGGAGAAACGCGGCGCCGCCAAGGAAATCGCGGCGGCGTCTTTCATGAATAGCCTGGCTCTCTCTCGCATCGAGGCTCCAGGAGGGGGGGGGGCGAGCTACACACGCGAGCGCCGTGATTTACGAGGCAGCAGAGCAGCAGCACCTCGTGGCGCGCCGTTGGGTCGATGCCGCAACGCGGGGGCGCACGCGCCAACAACCTCTTCAGCTTTCGCCCCCCCCCCCTCCAGAGCTTGCGCAAGCTCAGCCCCGAGGACGAAGATTCTCCGAATCGCGGGGGCACGAGAGATTGAGTCGATTATGATGGGGGATGATGAGCTTTAGGGGCGATTTTATTATTGGCTCGCGGAGGACGAGACCGAGGAGAGCCGGCGGGGGAGGGCTTTAAAAATACAGCGCGACGAGGAGGATTTAACCTAGTTTCGCGGTGACCGATGCGTGCGCACGGAGCTCGTGTTATTTCAGTGATAGCGTTGATGAGAACGACAGCAACGGCGAGTTTGCAGGATGTGTGTGTGTTGCAGTTGACGCGGGCGTCTTGCTCACGACGTCGACGATGGCTTGGTAAATTGTTTTTGTTGTCGGTCGTATTTATCGCCTTTCCAAACGGAGGCGGCTTCGTTAATATACTTTTAACGGCGATCGATTATCGAGTAAACGGTGGAGAGAAAAAAATTAGTCTTTTACTCGCGGGAAGAGCTCGCTTTTATTTGCTAGCTTGTCACTTTGCGCGGAGTCGGGCCGCTTCCTTTTTTCTTCGACGCGAGGAATGCAGGAGTAGGCTTTTTTTCTCTTCCGCGCGCTCGCGTGCTCGGAGATTGACGCGCCTGACGTTTTGTGTCGGCTGGCTCGTCGTTCATAACAGTCACACGCTCTCGGCTCTATATAACGGCTCCTTTGTTTTTATACCGTGCGTGTAAGCCGGAGGGCCTCGCGAGTAGCGCCGCGCTGCGTATTGTTTACCCGTGCCGCTGTTCATTCAGGCTTTAAGCTCATCACGCGAGTATAGAGAATACGAAAAACACTGCCAGCGTGTCTCATTTATTGTTAATTTTCTTTTTTTTTTCAAGTAGAATTGCGATTCAGTTTGAAGTGATGTTAATTTAACGAGTTCTTAGAGTGTGAAGTGGGTTAAGTAGATATGGTCAGGGTGTGGTTAGACATCGGTTATCTTTCACTTTGCAACGCGCGCCTTACTTATTATTTCTACTCGATTTATTTATTTGAAATTTACCATTTCTAAAAAGCTGATACTATCAGTGACACGAATGCAAAGCACTATTTTTTTTAAATAATCCATTAAATCCAGCTTTAACCTTTTACACAACAATTTTTCCAACAATAATAATGCAGCATCAATTTTTGATATTTTCTCATCCGTACTTTTTTCAACCTACTTTAATCAGCACGCACACATTAAATACAATCTCTTCAACGCACCGAATTATTGTTCGAGCATCCATGATACGTTAAAGCGTAACCGTTTCAGCGACGATCACGCACGTTCCGTTCCAGGCCTATATAGACCGATCGAAAGGAAGCGCGCTTTCGGAGTGCATGTGCGTGTCTGTACATAAAGGCGGATGAGAAAGGTGGCACGCTGGGGATAGGGCGGCCTCGAGATAAAGAAAAAGGGAGAAGCCAAGCGAGACGAACAGATACAAAGGCGCAAGCGGGGGCCTGTAGGGTGAGCGCCTTTTCTGCCTCGCGGAGATAAGGCTTTTACGAGCCGTTTTAAGGGGGGGGGTGGCATGAGGCTGCGTCGATTTTTATATTTCAGCCTGGAGGGGGGAGAGAAAGAGAGGCGAGATAAATCAGAGACAAATTATATTTAAATTTGCCTTTTAGTGTGGCGATAAATTTTCTCGGAGCTCGCTGTCGATTACGCGTTACGGCGGAGATCACGGGTTTTACATAGCTAAATGGGGATTGGAAAAATTTGACGGGCTTCGAGGTTATATTAAAGAAATTTTAGATGTATAGATATCATCGATTTTTTATTGCTCGAATTATTCAGTTAGGTATTAATTATTGCCTAATATTTATACAATGATTTTTCACCATTTACGGAATATTAATTAAAGGTTTACGAAATTAAAAGCGTTCATATACTTTCAGTAAATCCTACTTAAAAAAAAATAATAAATAAATAAATAAATAAAATCGCTGTCTGTGACTTTTCGTAATAAACTAAAACAAATTTGATTACATCGATAGGATCTTCCGCGTACGCAGCATGAAACTGCAAAAACAGTCTCATTTTGCAGGCAATCAACTTGGCTTTGCGGGTTACGTGACGTAAATAAATTTTGACGAATGGCCTTTTTTCAGACGTGGTTAAAAAAAAAAAAGAATATAACAGAGTGATAGCGCTGTATTATGTTTGCGCAGTGTCGGCTGTGTATTTCTCAGTGCGCGATGCGTTCCGTTCTATTGTGAAAAAGTTACCCGTCATTTTTGCGCCTCGATCCCTGGCTGGCTACGCTAGCACGCGCGAAAAGACAGAGCGACGAACATTTTCAAAATTGAAAGGCTGAAAATTCTTCGTGCGCGAAACTCGCTGGCTTGACGTTTGATAAAGGCCGAGTTTCGCGTTCTATTAAATTTGTAATAGCCCCTGCAGTTTTTATCGCGCTCGCTCTTTCTCCGGAAATTTAGTGAACTTTTTATAAAGTGAATTTCATCTGGTGAAAATGAAATTTGTAAATTCTATCATTTTGAGTAAAAGTCTTTTGTAATAAAATTTATGAAATGTAAATAATGTTATTAGTAGTTGATGTTCGTGATGCTGAAAATAGCATAGACATCGATAAATTAATTTCAATTACAAATATTATCCCGCGCTGAAAATATGCGTAGCCGCTTGACTAAATCTTATCATTATAATAATGCTACCCCAAAATCTCTCTTTTTTACAAAAAAATCCCATTCGCCATCCATTAATCATCCACTAAAAAAAAAAACTCTCGAAACGCAAACCGAAAACATCTTCGCAGCAGCCCTGCCCAAAGCTCGCCACACAATTTCGCGCCGGTCTAGCCCCAGCGTTCTAATATTAATTCCCAATCTCCGCTGCGCATATTCATTCGGCCGTATGCGTGCGGCCAATAATTCACCACGGTCCCGTTTATTTTCCCTTGTCGAACTCTCATCCCCCCACCTCCTCCCCCTGATTTCTTCGCTTCAATTAATGGGGGAAGCGGCCGATGGGTTTACGCATTATTTGCTTGCTCGGCCGGCTCTCTCGTAAATTTCGCCCGCGCGCCAAGCTTCTTTTAACGATTCAGCGGCGCGCGGCCGCCGGCCAATGAGATACTGCCCGGCACGCGCTTTTAATTACTTTAGCGCGCGCTCCCTCGAATTTTCGCCGCGACTGCACGTCTGTGTGGGCTTGGTAAACGCGCAGAGAGCCGGAGGCAATGGCGATGCGGCTGTTTTGTGGCCCCGCTGATTCGACTAATGTAATTCGATAAAATGTAATGTTGATTGTTTGCTGATATGTTGATATGGTTAATAATATAGTAGAATGTGTTATTATTATCGACTGTCTGCATAGTTTTTTTAGGTTTCGTTAGCAGAAAAAAATATGTAATAAAATCAACTCGTTTGGTCAAAGAAGCAAAAATTACGATCCGCCAAGGCATAACGAGCCAAACATAACCTAAAAAACAAACAAGCAAGCGTTCGTCATTAAAATTCTGCCTTCGAGCAAGAAGCGTGCGCGCGCGCTCTTCGCGCGACTCGTTATGAAAGTGGCACTCGTGTCAATCTTCAGAAGCTTTTTCAAACGTCGCCGCGCGCACCTGGGATAGAGGGACAAAAAGGAAGACAACAAAATGAAAGAAATAAAGCTGAGAGACGCAGCGAGACCGCCGCGAGTGACAAAAGAGGCGTAGTAAAGCGTTATCTTTTTCGGCCTACCCGATGCGACGATTCGCGCGCCGGGCTCGTCAAAGCGGATTATTATTATCACGGCAGAGCCGAGAAAAGAAGTCAGAGGGCCCTTACCAAAGTGCGCGCCGCTGAAGAATGCAGACAAAGGCGCGCAAAGCGGCTCGCAGAAAGGAGAGCGTCATTTGTTGTACGGTTTTTATATACTTCGATATTGTACGCTTTTGTATGCGGAGGTGGGATGTTGGAATTCGAGGATCCGGTGGGGATGTAGGGACGAGTAACCGCTTTGCGGAATGACTTACGAAAATAATAAAGAGAGAGAGAGAGAGAGAGGAAGAGCATGCGAGTGTAAAATGAAAAGGAAATAGCGTTTGGTAAAGCGCTTCGTTAAATATTGCGCAGAGGGGAAATTCAAGGCGCGCCTTTGAAAGACTGACCTTTTTCTGATAATTACTCTTCCTAGCTTCGGGCACTGCCAGTGTAATGCAAAGCGCCTATAATAATAACGTTAATGCAGTACTGCGCGTAAATGTTTGTCGGTATTATTTTTTCTTCTTTTTATTATCCGTGAAGCAAATAATGCGACAGCAATTTATCAAAGAAATTTGGTTAGTTTGTATTTTGAAATATATATTTTTATTGTATATTTGGGTTATGAAATTTCGTTTTTTTCTATATTCATATTATGAGTATTTACAACTTGTTATATTGAAATTTATTATTTCTAAAATGAGAACACTATTATTCCCTCTAATTAGGAAACATGCAGAAAACAACAAACCGCTCAATTGCAATTAAAAACTGCAAAGACCCTAAAGAACCGTTAATTCAACACTAATTCAATAAAGATGTAAAGTTTGTTTGAAGTCGAAAAACAGTCGAAAAGGCACGGCACTCAAGCGAAATAAAAAATTGAAAAAAAGCAAATAAAAATTGTAAAATCAACCGACCAACACACAAGCCCGTTAGCTAACGGCAAATTAACTTCCAATTACGTTCTAACGATTACCGGCATAAAGGACGAGCGGGCGTAACAGTGCGGCCGGCCGCTGAGTATGAGCTTTTACGGCTGTACCGTTCAAACGCACACACGCGGCGCTAAGGAGCTTTAGAGTGCCGCTAACAAAGAGTTATACACCGCTTTGGGTAGTTAAAAGCCCTGCCGTGTACCCCACCCACGGCCACCCTCCCGAGCGGTTTTGTCCTGGTCGCGCGAAACTTTGCCGTTAATCGCTTTATTGATTACCGAACGCCGATTTTCATTAGTTACGCCGGCAAGTTGCTCTCTTACTCTTATTTTTTTTTCTTCTTGTACGGAGGAATGGAAGTTTGAAACTTTAGCGCAAGTGGGCTGGTGCTTTTTTTTTCAAATGTGCTGCGATTGGCGGGTAGTGTTTTGGTGACGTTGATTGAAAAAATTAGATTTGGTGGTTGATGTTTTGTAATATTGGTTAAATACTCTTCGACAGTTATTGTTTTATTGTCTTTTTATTTACGAATATTATTGGTTTTGTTATTGTAGATTTATGCTGTAATTTTTTTTTTTTACAACAGTGTAACTGAAAGAATTAAATAAACAGTAAAAATATGAATTTATAGGAGTTAAATTTGATAGATACTATTTTTTTATGAACGTACATTAGTTCTGAACATGTGTTCAAATAGATTTCAATGAGAGCTGGTGTACACACACTTAAAATGAGAATTTATCGACGTGTGCTAGTTTGAGCGCGAGATACTAGAAAGTATATTTTTTAACTCTGTAAACAAAAGGGCTACAGTGTTTACGCAATTCGTGTACGCAAAGTTTCGACAAAAACAATGCAAACATACCTTTTAAACGTAACTATACAGGTTCGTTCTTCACGTTACATACAAATAGTTAACTATTTTTCCGCTATTTATAGCGGTTTTGTTTTATTTGTTGCTGCAGGTGAAAAATCGTGAAATCATATAACAAAAAGAGTATACGAGCTTTTATGAATCTGGAAGAAAAATAGATGAAAATTAATGTGGAGGAGAGCGTAGATAGAAATATAATGTCGGTGAAATTTTTCTTCTTGTATTTACTTGATTTTTATAATCTGCATTTGAGAATTTTTAAAAAGTCCTTGGAAATAATAAAATAAATAAAAGAGAAATCTGGCTAATACGAATCATTATCTTCTTTTTGAGATTTAATTAATAATATAAGCTTTGTTTTTAAACTCACTAGAAGCGTTCTTTTTATGATGGAGTAAAAATGTAGCTTTCGCTCTATAAAAAAAAACTATAAAAGCACTAAATTGAATTTTATTTGATTCAATAGATGTCGGATAAATTATATAACTTCATCAGAAATACATACGTATTAAAACATATGGTTAACATTTTTAAATATCCTAATTATAAATTTTTTAAATTTGTATCTAAAGTTAGTTCATGAAGTTATTTTAATTATCAATTCGCGAAATAAATTATTTTAATTTACATAAATACTTGAATAAATTTTCACTCTAAATTTAAGAAACAACAAACTTACTTTTCATCCAAATCAAATATGATTCAATTAAGCAATTTTTGCAGTTCTACTTTATACTTTTATTATAAAATTAATAAAATAATTAATAAAATATTTTTTTTGAGAAATGTGAATTAACATTTATACGTATAATATTTTTATATTTACGTACATATCTGATTCTATAAATTTTAGATTTTAGATCGGAAAAAATTAAACAATATCGCTGGTTAATTATAATTAGCATATCAAATAACCTTGTTATATATAAAATCGGTCGAGCGTTACCAATACAGAGATACTTTTGACTTTACAGCAATAAATCTCTGTCTAAATCCCCAAATCCCCTATCGTAAACCGGTTCGTGGCTTCACTTTGCACCCCTCGTAACAGATCCTTGGCTAATGGTAGTGACGCTACAGGCAACTTTTAAATGCATTGCGCGAGATATCAGATGTACGCTTAACCTGGGAGCAGTCGATTCTCGATGCTAATCACCAATCCTCTATTAAAAGTGGATTCTTAGAGCTTGTAAGGAAGTTAACTTTTTATTGAATGAATCCTTGAATTTGGAGTGATGAAATATCTTTTTTTTTTATAATCTAATAGTACATGAAAGTAATTCAATAACTACTGAAATACATTGGCACTTAGCTTCCTTAAACTTATTTAATGATTATAAATATATATGTTTCAAATAAGATCGTCATTAATATTGCATACTAAGTATACTTTAAATATACTTTTACTTTAGTGAAATAACTTTTATGAGAATATATCTATTAAAAAGCTTTTTTTCATAATATTTTCTAAAAAAACAAACAAATTTCCTTTGGTATCTTGTTTTGTTATTCGGTATTATTAGTAAACTTTTATATTAGTAGTAAAACTTTATAAAAAGTTGATATATGATTTACAAACTTAGTTTACATGTTGGTGTCATAAACTTTCAACTATTGTTCTCAACCTTTGTTGTGCAAGTAATTATTCTCTATTTTAGGAGTCAAAATCAAATTGTTTAAAAAAATGCAGATTTTTTTAAATAAAAAATCCTTTAAAAAATAATTTTTAAAATCCTTTTATATTATAATGTTATATTAAATATAAAAAATAATATTCTTATAAAAACAATTACTGTAAAATTTAAGCCAAATTTAGTAAAATGTAAAGTTGGCAAGATCATTGCCTCAAATTATATGACGAGTAGTAAAAGTAATAAAGGGTGTTTTAGATATTAAATGCCAACTAAATATTATTTGTAATCGATGAATGAAAAATGTTTAATACTTAGTTTATAATTTTGTTTTAGTTTAAGACTTCTGACTTTAGTTTAGAATTGAAGTTACTATAGATAAAAGGTGATATTAAGGATTAAATAAGGATCAAAACGGATGATATAAAAATTGAAAAGTTCTGGCCTTAATTATTATCAATATTATTTTTAGGATTCTCGCGTTTAAACGCGAATGGTCAGTAATTAGCAACAGACAAGAGATGCTGCTTGCAGAATTCTAAATTTAGAATTAAACAGTTAGCTTTATGAAATATTTTAGTAAGATGTCGAAAAAAAAGGGGAGTCTCGAAAATAGCGTCATAAAGGACAAGATATTAAATATAATTCACAAATAGGTCAAACTTGTGTATAAAAATGCACGTTCAGAAGAGCCGACTACGTTTTTAAAGCCAGCACGTGACCTAAATTACGAAAATGTCGCGACATTAGATTTGAGGAACTTCGTAATTTTCGTGTCAATTAGTCGGCAAAAAAGTGTTCATATTAAAAGTAATATAATTTGTAAAGCTCACCATTACCATAACCTTTTTAATTTTGCATTATTTTTTTAAAACAAAATTACTGAAATAAAGTTAAATGCATGCGCATTTAATTGTATTATTCGGTGCAACAATTCTACTTTGTGCGTAAGTAGAGCTCATAATTAAAGTGGAATTGACTTTGTAGATTGAACTGTTTGTAGTTTATGTAATTTGAAGCAATGATATAATTGGTTATTTAAATCCATAGTTTAAACGTAAATATTATGCAGTCAGTTCACGCTCAATTGTGTATAAATACAATTAGTAAAACCAATAATTACAAAACAAATGTTTTTGCGTATAATTTAATGAATAAATAAAATTGGTATTTTAAAGTACACTTTAATACAACTCATGAAATTTTTTTATAAATATAGTTAAAGCCAATGGCTTTAAAGTAAAGCTTTTTGTAAATAAATAGGTAAATAAATGAAATTTATTGATCAAATTAATTAAATGAGGATGAAGATATTTCTTTGCACAATTAGTAGCATTCAATTTTTAACTAAAAATTCCAAATTAAGTATCCAATTAAAGAGCCGTGCCGTCTTGTAAATAATTACAAAAATCTCAATGCGCATTAGGACATTGTTTTCGAAGCATCAAATAAATAAGCCCAAAACAGCGACCTTTAATTAGATCAGCCGCGGTATATCAATTATCTTCGCATGATGAACCAGTGACTTTCTGTATCCCGTTACAGAAACTCGAGTCGTTCAAGCGTGTACAAAAGAACTCACGAGCGATCTGTTCGGATGGACAAATATGTGGCTTGAGTATCGAAGGTTGACCGAGGGAGCGAGTGAAACGAAAAATGACAGAAGTCGTGCGTCATTTCACGATGACGGCTCTCGGGTGTTCGTCTAGAAAAGTTTTTACGTACTGCTTCTAAAATGTGATATTTAGCTACAGATATTGAAGAGAGTTTGGAACAATGATGAAGACTGATTTTTTATTCAGAAATCCAATAATTGGTAATATCTATTAAACTGATAGTATTAAATGAAAAATACAGATAATAATTTTTTTGAGTTAGTTAATACCAAAATACATTTAAAACATAATACAAAAGATAGTAGAAATAACAAAATCAATCAATCTCCTATTTAAAAACATACCAATAAAAAAAATAACAAAACCCAAATAAAACAGCTCTACCCCTGAATGGCGGCCGCCATTCCAAACAGCAGCGACCACATCCGCATATCTCGAAACGTCTCCCGTCCGCCTCGATAACGCGCGTAATAAGCGCCAGCCGCGGAAAGACAGCACGTTTGTTTAACCAGCTCCGGTGTCTCGTATCGCCCCTTTACGCTCTCCTATCATCCTCTGGCTCTCGGAAAATTTGCCTTGGCTAGGAGCCAGCTGCTCGCGCGCGCTTCATTAGCGCCGTTCGACTGCACGAGCTTTTACGCGCGCCGTTTAAGTGCACGCGCGCGTCTTTGTTCGTCGATATGAGACGCAAGTATTTTTCGCCGACGGGCGCATTTCTACTTGGAGCTTTTTATTTCCCGCTTGATTTGATTCGGCGCGATTGCGGTCGAGAGCTTCCGTTCGCTTTACGATCCTGGCAGGAACTCCCGGCCGTTTGTCAATGCCAATTCCGATGAGCTTTTTTTTTATGCTCAAGCTCGCCGCCTGTTGGCTTTGAGGAGTTTAAAGAGGAGAATGTCCGATGGGCTAATTAGATTTGATAAATCACGATAAAAGGCTTGAAGCGCGTCTTAGCTAGATGGAGGATCTAAAAGTAGGTTTATTGGGAAAAACGTTGGGGATGGCTTGAACACGTCATTCAAACCGTAATGGCCGTTCATTTGAATCCATTGTTTGTTCGCGGCCTAAGTATAGATCTTGCGATTCTTGTGATTGCTTGATGAAGTCGTACCCAGAATCGTTTACAGATCGAGTGGTAATTTAAATCTCGGCAAAATGGTTATTTTAAATCGCGCTTAGCGGCAAGAATTCCGTATAAAATTCTTGCTCATTATGAGATTCTTTAGCTAATTAAACATTCCAGTTTGTTAATCCAACTGCAGTATCCATCGTATCAGCGTATACGGGGACAAGCTGGTAAAAAAATCAAGTGCTAATTGCCAATTAAGGAAGAAACCGCAAAGACTAAAGAGCCCGACCCAAATGCGCGCCAGAGGAAGCGAAAAATTGTTTCCTCCTCTCCCTAAAAGCAAAAAGTGAGAGCATCTCGGCTTCAAAAACCAGCGAAGATAGAGAGTGAGAGAAACGTCGCGCGGCCCCAAAAAACGAGGGGTTGAAAACACGAACGGGGACACGGAAACAAAAAAAAGAAAAACAAAAAATAAAGAAGGCCGAGAGACGACGGGACCATTGACAGGCTAGCATACAGTGCCACTGCTACACTCGAGACGCGACTCTACAATTATCCCTGGCTCGTTAATACACCTAGCGCCTTTATTAAGGTCTCGCGTTCCTCGGTTGAGAGAGATAGAGAGAGGGAGAAATTCAGCGTGCTGCGAGCGAGAGTAGAATGGAGTTGGAAGCTCGCGCATGAATGGGGCAATTGTTTCGGGGCTACTGAATCGCGTGTGCGTTTTGAATTTCCAGACACGCCTGCCGTGAGAAAAGGAGGGGGCTATAAGGGTGTGACGCTTGCGTTTCCGGATTTAAGTCTCGAGGAATGCCAAAATTTGGTAGAGCTTTTTTATTATTTTTTAGCTTAAATTCTGTCGTTGGATGGCCAGGAATGATAAATGAGAGAGTTGAATTCGTGTGAGTGAGGATTATTTTCTCACAGACAAGAGTTTTTGTTGCTAAAATTACGTATGTTTCTTTGTAAACATGTTAAAAATAAATTTTGAAGTATTTTAACTCTAAATTTATTAATTTTAGAAAATTTTTATATCGTTCTTTTTATACACGTATATACATCCGAGTTGTCATTTTTTAAAACAGTTATTAAATATCTCGAAAACTATTAATAGAATCGAATTATGA
Organism: Eupelmus urozonus; assembly: GCA_900480035.1. NCBI lineage: Eukaryota > Metazoa > Arthropoda > Insecta > Hymenoptera > Eupelmidae > Eupelmus > Eupelmus urozonus. Next base: position 20,629 of record UELX01001956.1, read on the forward strand.
CAGTTAAAATAAAGCATATCAAAAATACTATTAGTCAAATTTTTGCCTTAAAATATTCGAGATATAAAAAAATGATCCTAAAAAAGAAAATAGATTGATAAAATAGATTACTTTAAGTTCTAAACTTTTATTTTACTTATTACAAAATTAAAATGTATTGCTTCCTTCAAAAGTTACAGTAGTTCAGCAAGTTGAGCAACGAAAATTCACCAAAAATGTTGAAAACTGTAGCTCCAATTTTGCCCATATTTTATACATTTTTTAGACTTAACTTTAAACTGTTATATCTTTTGTAGGATTTATTATTCTAATTCTATAAAAAGCAAATAAAAGATTATTTTTTTTAGTTTAATTTTATGTGTTTATAGATGTACATATAGATTTTATAGGATAAATAAACAAAGTTTGATGAAAATATCAGTTTTTTTAAAATCATTTTCTTAAATTGAAGCTATAAATGACCATAAATCCATCTATTTGAAAATGAAATAACATAAATCAAAATTTTTCTGGAATGATAATTTTGAGTGACAATTATTAATGATTTGTATGTTAATTTAATTGTTACTGTTACTAATATATGTTATTATTATTACTATTATTTATTATTAATACTATTTCTATTTAATTTATGTACTCAGTATTACACACAAGTCTTCGAACAACAACTTAATCTAATTTGTAGCATCACTTCTTCAATATAGGACAAAAATTGATACATGCCCATTGATTACTCTATTGACTATTTTAAATAGCTTTAACTCAAAACTACATTTAAAGCTTACATTCTGTAAAAGAAGCCATTGCAGCACCAAGTACCTGTAAAAATAATCAGCTTTCGCTTAAGAAGCTACGCTGAAAAGCGCCATTCAGTGTAACCCAAAAATTCTTTGGCCTTCGCATCTACGAAATTGAAGGGATAAGCGTTTGAAAAATATTAGATCTTGAGTCTTTTAGTGCTTCGGGAAATGGGCTTAAGTCAGTGACAATGAAAGGAAGATCCTGGCGCGACTCCATCAAAGTGAATACGAGCTTTTGTGCGCGCTGCGCGCGGTTCGATTAAAGCTAGACGACGACGAGTCGAGCTCTTAATGACTGGTCTTCGTCGAGTCGTTTTGCTGGTACGAAGGAGTATATTGGATTCCTGGTTATGATTGCGCGAGGGCTTTAACCGTGTGTAATCGCTCGTTGCCGACTGCGATTATTTAGGTCTTCTATAGTCTTTCCAAACACTTCTCTTGTTTTAATTCTTCTGAATAATGATGATTACTTCATTCATTTTTGTAATAATGATAAATGTAGAGGCTTTACTGACTGTAGAAGCTTGCATTGAAAACTTTGATAAATATAGAAAGTTGTTGTTAGAGGTGTTACCACGCTCTGTAATTATTTTTGATAATATATTGCATTAGACATAGCTTGGATAATATAGTAACGTGTTATTATAAAAACATCATCGTAGCAGGGAATTCAATTTTTTTTCTGAATGATATCGTCAAAAATAAGATGAGCTGAAAAAAAGCATCGATGCTCTTCTCCTTTGATTTATATATTTTATGTTTTCGGAAAAGCGAGCTCCAATGATTGGGTAACATTTTATACTCGCAAGAAGAGCCAGTCGCTCAAATCTCTTTGCGCGTATATCAAATAAGGTTTCTCTTGAAAATTTGATAATTTAAATTTTTTTAGAAAGTTCAATTTACGAAATCCGGTTAACTTTCACAACTCTTCTAATCATAGCAAAATCAAATATGCTGATATTGTTAATAGCTGTTCTATTGGTTTTATAAATAAACTCTTTTCGTTACCATAAGTTTGCTAAACTATTTATCATAACTACTGCTTTACAGTATTCGATCGATTCTTGTTTTCTCACTTATAGTCGCTCTATACTATAATCAAACAGTTCATCTAGAATTAATCATCGCCTCTGTTTCTCTGACTGTCAGATCTAGAGGTGATGAAGGTGCCTGCCAAGCAGCAAATACCCGGGAGGAGAATTCGACTATTTTCTCCACTTTTTTTTTCTCTTTTCTTAAGCTGTTGACCTCGTCGTCGGCACTTTACTTCCGGATTTCGCCACTTAACCCGCGCAAACGAATCAAGGATGGATTATTAAAGGTCCTTCTTGGCTTAATATCTAGTGCTGTTTACCTGCTGTCGCATTGTGTGTACTTGGCGAATTTCTCAAAAGGTAGTTAGATCTAAACGGATTAAAACGTTATGAAGTCAATTATCAATTCTGGATGTAAAAAATGTTGTTAATTCCACGAGCATATATATATTTATATGATAAATTTTCTTTAAGAATTTAAAAAATTAAATTGTCGTTTAAGAAAAAGATATTAAAAATCATAGATGGTGCTACCCTGTATTTTGTACTAATGGTGAAGCATACAATTTTCGAATATTATATCTAGACGGATGAATTTTCTAATTTGAATAATTATGACCGCTTGAGTTTGCATAAATATAGAATTCTCGATTATTTAGCTTATGCAGCAAGAGTAAAATATTCCTCATTTAGTATGCAACTATGAGTAGAAAGTTCGCTTGGCAAATTATTTGCTGATTAATGTTAATGTAATAGTATTTTAAAATAAATTGAAAGTTTTTATCTTACTTACGTTTTAACATAATTTTTACTATTATATTTTACAAGGTATAAGTGGTACTGTAAAATACAAGTAAAAGTATCGTAAAAAAATATAGTATAAAAAATAGTTATTTAGTATCGGTAACCTCAAAATTGTGAAAAAGAGACGAATCACAAAATGAACGATCAAACAAACTCTCGCTAAAAGAAATTGGGTACCCGCGTATAAAAACGTCAATTCAAATCGTACTTCAAAGGGGCAAGGCTATCTTTAGCAAAAAGTCTGCAGTGGTCTTGGATACAGCGTCAAAGACCTTTGCGCTTGGGTTAAATTACTATCCTGGCGCTCATTGAATTTCACATTTTGCTTTCACTTGCTTCGCATCTTCAATTTCCATGATGCTAGCTTGAAGTAACACTATCATAACATAATTTTATTAAAAGTTTATTTAGTGTATAAGAATAAATATATTCTTATAATAGTGTAGGTGATTCGTTACGGTCATTTATTATTGATAAATAGATTATTGATCGCTAAACCACATTAAAACAACAATAGAAGCCAAACATAAAATTACTAGTACCATTTTGCTCTTAAGTTCCATTAATAGCAGAGCAGGAAATTTAATTAGGACAAATATTTGAGCGAGTATCAAGCGGACATTGATCGTTCAACCATCTGCGAACCTTCGCAATTCCGGGTGTGCATAAAATAGCGTCTTAACGAGATTCGCTGCTGCTGCTGCTGCTGTTGATTTTACTGCGCAGACAGTCGCGATAAGAGATTTTACGAGTACCTCTGGACTCCTTTTTCGCATTACTGCCCGCGCTGATTTTAGTGTCCCGCTGGAAACCACGGCCTATTTTAACGAGAGCTGTATACAGAGCGTAAATTATACGTTTGCAATAGTAGCTGCTATCTAATTTTATACAACATTTGCCTGTTTATTTTCGACTGCGGCTAATGCCTACTATTTTCCCAGAGTATTGAATTGCGACTTTGTGAGTTTGTATGATTTATTGGGTTGTATCGATTCATGCTCCGCTTGATGTACGTCGCAATTAAAATCCGTGACTAGCTGTCAGAACTATCGGTATGATTAAAAGAGAATGGTTTTCGCACTTTTGAAAATTAAACTTCAAATATTTATGAAATCACTTACGAATTTAATTTAAAATCCAATAAACATTTCACACCGTCGAAACAACATTGAACCTTCCGACCAAACAGAATTGATCATCGGCACTTGGCTAGAATCGGAGGATACAGTGAAAAATAAGAGCAGGCGAAAAAATGAAGAGGTGGGACTGATCACGTTCGTGCGTTTCATTGAAATTCAAATGGCACAGGCAAAGGGAAATTCGCGCCCGCGTAGTCGGAGCAAACAGAGCGCGGCCCCGCGCGAGCTCGTCTCTATAGCGCGAGCTCAAAATCAAACCGAGCCACGTATAGATCCATCGATTAAGCGCTAAAGCGTTGACGTTAAATGTAGATTGCTGTCAATCGCCTCGGCTGCGCGCGCGCGCGTTCGATACAGACTATAGCAGGCTGCTGCTAACCTACAATTGTACAGGTGTGTGTACACGGGGCTTGGCTAACGTCTTTAAAGGGATTTCACACAACTTTAAAGCTAAACTGTCGGAGTGGAGAAGGTGAAAAAATGGAGCTGCGTGGATAGTTTGGAAACTAAGGGAGATTTATATTTTAAGTATTATCGATACTGGCTCGAGGAAATAAGGTTAATTTTAAAAATATGATCCTTGTAGTTATAGTTGTAATTTTATTGGGATGCTAATTAGTTTAAAGAATCATGAGATATATTCAGATTCATTTGGATGAAAAGAAGAACGTTTTGACTAAATATAAAAATTATATAGGCAGGTTACAAAGTTATTAAAACTTTCGTAGTATTATAGTATTATAATTTTTCCTTTTTAATGAATGAAATGGAAAATAGTTTCATGGCTTTAAAAAATTTTTATTTCATCGTACTCATATCAGTCAAGTATGGAATCTTTTCGACTGTTTTATTCTACTTGGTGATCAGGATAATATTAAAGACCTAAAGCTTCCGAGGATAAAATAAGGTAAAATCATTTCAAGTTGCGAAAGCTCACTTTTGGAATTCTCTCTTTTAATGTTTCTAAGCATTGTATATTGTTTTAATAATGCATCTTATTTTATAACGTAGATAAGAAAATTTATTGATGACATACTAACAAAATAAATTAGAATCGACTAAAAATACTGGTTTATACTCCATTATCATTACTTAAATTTTATTCAAAGTCTACATAAGTTTCATACATTAAATTTATGCAAGACATAACTGTATTCACGAATGTATTAAACATTCTAGTGCAATTGCACTTTATATCTATCTACATCAATCTAAAAGTGAAAGTGGACGGTTTAGAGAAAGCCAACGAGAGAGCGAATATAGTGACATGACCAGCAACCCTTCAGCCACTAAATGCAGATTCAGTGTCAATCGAGGTGTCTATTCCACGATATCGGCTAATGCAATTTCATCCAGGCGCGCGTCATCTTGCTTCGCTTGTTCGCATGGACGCCCTTCGTTCATAAAGCTTCCACGCTTATACATTAAAGCGGTAAGCTGACCTGCGAAATACAATTTCTTTTTTATAAAGATTTACGTCAGTTTTCAGTGACGTTAAAAAAAATTAAATTTTTATTTTTCCTACCTACACTAAAATTATATTGGACTATCGTTAGATAAACTTTATTGTTTATAATTTTGACTGGAATAAGCTATGATAAACTTTTATAGCACAACATAAAATATGTAAGGTTTTGATTATTTATCTTTTGTTTTGACCCTGAATTATCACTGAAAACTTGAATTATCATCGGGGCGTAAAATAATTTAAGCTTAACTCAAAGAAATTTTTTTACTCGTCACTCTATCTATGAATACTTTGAAGTGGATGTATATGCATTTGCTAGTAAAGCAAACTTTGAAGAGCATAGAACCGCAGCAGGCCTAAAATTTTCATCGAGAAATTAACAGCAGACTAAGTTGTTCTTATGAGCATAAATTTTGTAAATAGGAGTAGCAAGCATTTTATTTACCAAATATTTTGATATCTTTAAATTTTTAAGCAGTAGGTATTTGCTTCGCTCACTCATAAACGAGTTTCCAGTAGAGTAACTTTGATAAAACTTCATTGAAATTTCACCGCAAGAGAATAGATAAAATATTAAGTTTCTTAAAGTGATGCGCTCCTAAAGTTTCCTTAATATTTTCGAGAGCAAACTCTGAAATTTTGGCTGACGTTGAATCAAACTTGATCAAACCACTGCCTAAACTTACCACTTTTAGTCTATAAAAAAGATCTAGATTTAAAATCTTGTCAAAGCCTAATTCCAAAAGTTTGTAAGAAATCTGGCTAAAAATGCTAAGTTTTGATAAATCTAGTGTGAGAAGAAATATTATTAGTTTTTAATCTTTTGTAAAGAATTTGAAAAATAACTCTCAAATCTTGTGGATTTTAATAATAATAAAGAATACTCACACCTTTGATAATCTTGAGGCTGTAATTCTTTTCTCCTCTCACATAGGTTCAGCTTACTGTCGCAATAGTCTATGCTCTGTATATTTCATTTGAATCTTTGCGTTTAATAACGTCAATTATGAAGGATAATTTAAATTCTGTACCTGACAATATAGCAGCCTACTTTTTAAAGCATTGTTGGTCTGTAATGGAGGCTTGTTATAAAAATCTTTAATATAATGTTTTTAATAGATTATTTTCCAAATTATTGAAATTCTCATACATTTTTCCTATTTACAAAAAAGGAGATAAATATAACCTTCACTAATTTTTTATCTGACATGATCAATAATTCTTTTTAACACAAATTTCTTCGTTATCTTGCCTGTACAAGTCATAAATCAATGAATATTTCATGAAAATACATGTAATTCAAATTTTGGTTTTACTTTAAATTGTCTGAGACGATCTTGGAACCTACTTTCATCTAGAATATCATCTTTAACAAATTTCGTTGAATTTAAAAATTCCTTTATCTTAACATTATCTGCGATGAAGATTTTTTGAATAATTGATGAACGGGAAGCATGCCAAAATCTGAAAAGAAATAAGGAATTATTTCTCAAAGAATAAGTTTTTAAAAGGATCTTTCAAGTTAATAGTTTCCGATTAAGGTCTATTAATTTATTATAAATTCTATTATAATAAAGCGATAAAAATGTATTTTTAGTTTACTAACAGTGTGAGCTCTACACAAACCTTTGAGCAGGAAGCAGGAATTAGCAGCCCTTGCGTATTTGCCGAGATGCGTGCATGCTTCGTAAACTCTTTTAAAGCGTCAAAGCGCACATGCATCTCCACTGGCGGTACAGTTTTAGATGGAATCCGAACTATCAGAACCACGGTAGAGGCACATTGTTGTCTCAAATCAGAGGTACCCAGGATTCGAACCCAGGACTTTTAGTTTAGAAGACCGAACTCTTACCCATGAGCCAAGTCTTCCCCTTCCTTTTACAAATCTAGCATGTCGTTTAAACTACCCTTTAGTCCTGAGTCCCCTTCCAGACGAGGCGCTTGTAATTCGTGAAAATCGAGGGCCCATCTCGATTGGATTAGACGTTTATGGTCTGCTAATGCGATATTCGCCGAAAATGTCGCAAGAGTCGCGAAAGTTGGCCTCGAACGCGAGCGGCGACTTATTTTCAAATTAATCGCGGAGCGCTTTCACAGTCATACGAGCTCGTTAGTGGCGCCAAAGGCGCTCGGACGCGCGCCAATAGCGCGCGCAGCTGTTGCTTCACTTAGCTCTAGAAGCTCCTTGCTGGGATTTGCCCTCTACCTCGATGCTTTTTGTTGGCTTTGTTATGTTCAGGGATTTGGAGCGATTAGGGGTAGTTCTGTGCTGGTTAATACTTTTGAATTAATCGCGAATGCATTATGATTTCAAACAACTACTTTAGTAATACGTAGTACGATTTGATTTGAGTGCAGATGTCAAGGATTCTGAAATCAAATAATTTACTCGATCCGCCAAAACGCCGTAATTATTCTCATTTCATGATCTAAAACGTGAATTTCTCTAATAACCGACAGCGTCCTCTTTGCTTTCCAGCATCAACAAACTTCGAACGCATTACGATCATTATAGTGTAGAAATTATATTCTCTCTCTCTCACTCTCTCTCTCTCTCTAAACTCCGCATCCGACCATGGCATTAATACGAGTTTACGGTATTGTTTGATCGCAGAGACGCTTGCGCACGTTCTCTCTCTCTCTCTCTCTCGAATTTCCAATTTCGAATTTATCCGGCTCCCTTTGTGCTTGACCCGAAGTTCGAAAATCGAGATTAGAATTTCGCGCGCGCGAGTCCAGGCTGGATTAATATTGCTGGCCGATGTCACCGCGGGAGGAGCGGCGCCGGACTTTATTGACGAGTTATTACGAGAGGGGGCATCAGGATATAAATTGAATCCAGCGCGCCGTCGCTCTCTGTTTTACAGAGAGCTTCTAAGGGATTATATCCCGATCGCGCGCGTTAGCCTGGCTCATGAATATAATCGAGCAAGCTCGACGCTTCCCTCTCTTTCTCCAGCGTTATATGTTATAGAGCCACGGTAATTTTCTTGATACCGTAATTACTGTTACAATGCGCGAGAAGTCATGGGAGAATTATTCGAAATGATAGTGCGTATTCGATAAATTGAAAACGAAAGTGCCTGAGATATTAGCGTGTGATTATTGTTGATTCGAGGTATTTCTGTAATCTCGCTGCAATTGCTAATTTTGTTCACTCGCTTGCTTATTGTGAATTTATATTTCATGTCTCTCAGTTATTTACAAAATCGTTTCACGCACGAAAACTGTGTCTTTTTTTTTAAAAGCAATCAAGTTTACTGTGCGTGATTAATTTTTAGGATCCAAGCTCTATAACTATATGCTACCTTTATTCACGCACTATATCCTTTATACATTAATATTCGAATTCGATAGTCCCGCATTCATCTCGAAATACATGGTTACAGTATTTTGAATAGGAATTTTATTTAAGCTACATTGTTTATAGTTCTTGATGTCATCCCAGCTGCTTTTTGATGAGTTGTAGTTTCCATTTTATGCTTGATTAATATTAAAGTGTTCATTTAGTCAAATTGCCTTTCATTAAACTTATATACCTTCCCTAAGTAAATTACACGAGATTTTTGAATCTTTAAATAATTACACAATAAAACCAACTGATCTTCCAAACGAAACCATCAGTCTCTCAAGATCTCCGTCATCAAATTTAACAGTCCACTCGTAAAATTACATCGAATTACAAAACCTTACGACCATGATTTAAGACACCTTCAGAACTTCATCTCCTCCCCAACCCTACACCCTCCAGACGTGCAAGGGACCCGTGTCCGCCGTCTGGATTTACAAAGGGGGGCCTCGTAGCCCGCGAAATCTCAGCGCATACGAAATTTAAAGCTTGCCAGCGCATCGATCACGCTGGCAAGCTGGAACGATATAACCGCGAATATATCGCGAATTCGTCCTGCTTCGCGCGGATGAATAATTCAGCGAGCTCTGCGCGCGACGCCTGCCCCCGCACTCGTATAATACGCGAGCGCGTTCGGATAGTCAGACCGCGCGTGAGGGAGAAAGAGAGAGAGAGAGAGAGAGAGAGAGAGAGAGAGAGAGTTAAACGTCTACCTATGAACTTCCACGTGGTGGGAAAAAGCTTTGGAGTTTATCCCAGCTGAGCGGAGTCGTGTGGGCGTGATTATGCTAGGTGTTTTAATTATCGCTTTTCACTGGGTTTGCTCGGCTGCGATGCTAAGTTTCGCCAAGAAAATTATTTTTTCCAAGTTGAGTATAAAGTTGGCTTTATTGTTACAAAGCTATTATAGTATCGTAGAAAGGTAGAAATTGCAGACATAGTATTTAAAAGAATATCGCAATTTCTTTGAATTGAAAAGATAAAATTACATTATTTGCCTCTAGATTTCAAAGAACTCGATGTTTACATCATTCTAACATTTACCGTCAAAGCAGATTTAGTCAAAACCAACGTTCCTCATCACGGGTCAATACCATCCAGAAATCAACCACACGCGTCTTTATCATTGCGCATCAGCATGCCGCATATATAACCATAATTATCAAGACCATTGCACACACACACACTCACACGCACACATACATACACATACACAAGACACATCCACACATACACGCAGATACTTGCAACCGTTAAACACTCCTCAGAGGCCGCGCACAGATCAAACACGCGCGCCAGCATGTTTGACCGTACATAATCTAGCGCAAACCTATGCTCCTTCACGCGAGTACACAGTCACCCACACCTGACATCCCCCGCCTCTCTTGCGCTGTCTGCGTAAATCCATCTTAAAACCGTCTGTCGCATAAACAAACCGAGGCCGAAATCTCGTCGGATTTAACGAGCCAGCGTATCTTTAGCGGAAATCCGGGATATATACGCTTATCGGTTGCGCTTGCGCTGCTTTTCCCCCTTCCCCTCCCTCTCGCCTTTAAATATTAGCGCGGCGGCCCCGCGGCGCGCATTACCGGCTGGCTGCGTTAATTATAAGAAGATCGATCGCACTGGCCAGCTGCCGACTTTGATCGAGAGACGCTTTTTCGCGCGGCTGCGGCAATTGACTTGATTAATCGCTTTATTTCAGCTGCTGCACTCGCCTAGCGCTCCTGTGTGTCTGTGTGTGTGTGCGTGTGTGTGCGAAGTCGAAATTCCGCGGCTCTCGATGCGAAGTCTGTTTCGCATAGTTCCGTGCGTGCGTGTGTACCATTTGAAATTACGAGCTAGCGGCGCGGCACTGCCTGTTTGCCGTTATTCCGAGTTGCTCTGTCGGTCTGTCTGTGTTTATGGCTTGTTTAGAAATAAATCTTGGTCGCGGAAAAACAAGGTTTTGGGTTTGTGCTTTGATTGTACGAAATTGTGTAACGGTTTGTTTATTATATATTGATGCCTCCCAAGTTTGAATGAAAATTTGAAAATCGGGTAAATTTGAATGGTATTTTTAATTGGTTAATTTTGTTTAATTAAATTTGAATATAACAGAGGTATTGATATACATTTCAGATCACTATGTAATTGACAGGGTAAAAATTCAATTGATCAAACCTAATCTTTGAAATTTTGTTGGATCCCAACAAAGCATTAACTAGGGTCTAACCAATTTACGTAATTACATAGACAATAATAGGTCCAATATAATTTTGTATTTGGGTGTATGTTGTTTGTACGGTTGCGCGCGATTTTCAAAGGAATGATACAGAACTGGTGAAAATTATTATGTAGGTCGTGTGTTTAATTCGATGTCGCGCGTATATCGAATTTAGTTATGCGCACCATTCACGCGTGCAATTACGCTTATTTGAAATTCGCAAACAATATCTAAATTAATAGGTTTTTTTTATGAGTAATCATACAATTGAAGCATCGGTAATCTCAACCATCAAACTACCAATTTTAAAATGACTGCTTCACAAATATCAAGCCACCGCTCACAGATTAATCTCTTCAATAAAGCATACACACCGAAAAAAATAATTCGCTAATTTTCCTATTTCAACTGAGCTAAAACTTCGTTGATGTATGAAGAGGAAAAACTCCGTAAAATAGTTGGAGTTATAAAATATCGGAGAAACTCCTTTTTCGCTCAGTAAAAGTAGCGAAAAGTAGAAAAGGCGATTTCACTAAAATCAATTCCAATACAATTTTAGCTCTGTTAGAAAGGAGGTTCTCCGATTTTAAACGGGGAAACACTTTTTTGAGACCAGAGCAAAAACAGCTGATACTTTTTCGGAAAATTTGCTCAGATTTTAGAAAATTAAGCAAATTATTTCGTATCAGTCGACTTTAGCTAATTATAAATCACAAGCATCGTTTGCCATTGTTTTTCCACAGCAGAACTCTTTACCCCGCACAGCCTCATTCAGAAATTATCCAGGGAAATAGCAAGGCTATAAAATGATAAAATGGTCTAGAAAATCTTACCTTATCCCAACATCAAACCAGAATCTAAGTAATTTTCTTACACACGTCTTCTCTTGAAAGCTACCCTCTACCCTTCCCTAAAGCTTGCGCGCAAGCTTCCCTCCCTTGCGATCTGTTCCGCACGCAGTTCTATTCTTAGCCATATACGCAGCGTGGCCGAACCCTCGTGTCATTTCGCGCGCACGCCGGATTCCTTTTGTTGGAATATCGCGTATGTATATACGTGCGTAGGAGAAAGCCGGGAGGTGATCGCGCAACTGGAAAAATATAACGAGAGTTGCTGCTTGCGATTTTAGTTCTTTACTGGAGCGCACGTACGAGCACGTAGCGATTGCCGGGGGGAGAAAATACTGCCTATGGAATTTTCAGGGAGGTTGCAGAAAGATTGTTTGATAGGATCAGTGAATGTTGGTTGGCAGGATTGATAAGGTTTGTTATGGATGGGTTTGGGCTACTGTGGAGATTTGCTATGAGGGGTTCGTTAGGTTTGTCTGTGATGACGTTTCGGAAATTATCGAGGCACATGACCATTCATAGAGGATTGTTTACTCACTATAGTCACTGAACTGGTGTTACTTCAATAAAAATCAATAATTGTATTTTCAGATTAAAAATAAACGTATTTTTTTATGCGAAAAGATAGCGCTTGAGAAAACTGCGTCTGAAAGCAAAACTTGTATATAAAAAAAAACTGAAAGCATCGTAAAAGAAACTACTAAAACGAGCGAGATTCTACTACAAGAGCACAGCCGTTACAATCTCGAATCTCCCCGCTTTTTCGGCGACTCGTTTTTCTCTTTCACCTTCTCTATTCCGAAGCGCGCGCGAGCGCTATTCTTTTGTGCGCACCTCTTTTTTTTTGCACAATGCGCGCGGCCGGCTGCGCGCGCGCGGGTTAAAAGGCCTCTCGAGAAACGATCGTTGACACGAGAAATTATTCTTACTACTTCCGTTGGACTCTGAACCGCTCGAGCGCCCGCTTTCGTTTCCTTTGACGCTCGTTTTAAAGAGCCTGCTTGACTTTGTTCTTTGTTTTGCAGCGCGAAATTCCGAGCGGGCCCTTTGATTTTCCGAATTTTCTCTTGCAATGTAAACGAAAATTTCGGAGCTAATGTTGATGGGGCACGTTTTTTTGGGAGGGCGGGTAGGGCTTGAGAGAGTTTTTTTTGGCGCTCATTGTACTGCATTTTTTCAGAATTAAGGGTTTAAAAATGTTGAAGAGGTATTTAAACGTCAAATTAGAAGATATATCACTATTATAATCAACCTCTATATATGTTCCTTATTATTTACTAATTATTATTTTTGAAAAATATCTTATGTTCTTATATATCGACGTATTAATAAAAAACTATTTTAGTGATAAAATTTAGTGATAAAAACTTGGAGTTATAAAATTTTCATCAAAGTTTAAAAAGTAAAAAAGCTGACCTATAAACGTGAATCTTTTACGGCTGGGATTTGTAATAAGCATTTTTTTCATCCATTATTGTTGTAGTAGGTATAAACTTAAATTATTTTAATAAAAAACGCCCTTACGATAGTTCTTGATGTATTTATTTAATCTAAATACACTTCACGTTCCAGAAAACCGTAATGTGAATCATCCTGCAGAAAAAACCAAAATTTTCGTGGCTCTCTCGATAAATAATTCTTCGGTAGTTAGGATAAATTGTTTTAAAATTCGCTGAATCGGAATACAAAAATAGAATTGACGAGCGTTCGAAAAAAGGCGAATAAAAGTTCATGTGCGTACGTAGCTTTATAATCGACGCTGACGCAAATTTTCCACCAGTGAAAATAATTATATTTGGCGCACGGAATCAGCAAAGAGGAATTTTATTTTTCAGCTGATTGTCGAGCACGTCGTTCTTTTTGAAAAAAAGTATCAGATGCTGTCAATCATTTTATCTTTACTCATAATTGGTAAATTCATTTAAGTTTATCGAATACTTATCTATTAATTAAAATCTTATACATCGAGCAAATAATTTCGCCGAAAATAAATTTTAATCTAAATGTCCCACTTTATAATTAAATCTGATATTCTATATTCTACGTAATATAAAGTGTAAAATATTTGTAGCAATAAAAAATATCATCTTTTTAGATTCTCATCAAAGCTATTGTTGAATTTGACCGTGTAATTTTTGTCGTATGAACACGTGATGTCAAGATAATTCAGCCTGTGGACAAATTTAGAGAGCCAGGGTTCCGGAAGATCCGGTCGGAAGTGAGTTTAAAAACAGTAAAGTGTCCGCGTAGTCCCTTTAAAACTAAAGAACGCGCAGGAAAAGGTGCATTAAAGCAGCATTAATATATTTTAATCCAGCAAAACTGAATTATCAAGCATAAAAAGTTAATTCTGTCATTTTAGGAGATTTTAGAGTAAAATTTTCAATTTTTATTAAACAAGCAAATTCAAATATGTATATATTTCATCACCGACAATTTACGTCATATCTGACTTACACAGTTACGTTACCAAGGCTATAATTATAATTTGGATATCCAATTTTGAAAATCCGATACCCGCGTTGCTCAAATTACGTTAATCAACTAACACAAATTTTACGTACACTCCACTCACCCGCAATATTCTCAACTTTACCTTTAAAATATCTTAGCAGCAAGCATGACGTTCTTTACGATGAATTAAAACGGATAAAAAAAAGGAGAATATATCGAGGTCACCGATTGACCCGCAATAATAAAACGCGGGTTAATAGAAAGGACGAGTCGCGCGATATAAATTCAGCGCCCCCGGGCGCGCGTGCACTCAGGCGCCCTGCCTCGGTAATCGAATTGACGCTGATCGAAGGCTATATATATATACGTGCGAATAATGCGTCCTCGAACTTCACGTATTTTCGAGGACAGTTCGAAAACAGTGCGATAAAATCAATCATTATGATGAATATGTGATTACTCGAAAATCGAATCTTCGGATTTTAGCTTCAAAATCGCTAATGTACAATACTCTTTTTTGCAAGGGTTACTTACGCAGAAGATCCACTTAAATGGTTAAGCTAAAAGATAAAATCTGATAATATAAGATGGTTTAAGAAAACTTAAGAGGATTTTGAAGAGAACGTAAGAGGAATGTCCTTTTTTATCCCATATATCCACTTTTAAAATTTAGCGATTTGTATTTTTGTCTCTTTCAAGTATCCTCTTTTATCCACTTGCTGTGCCCGGTTACACAGGGTTACAATTTTGGCATCGTCAAGCAAAAAAAAATAGTATATGTACCATGGGAGATCATAAAGAATATCTTAGATCGCATGTTTATATCCTTTGCCTTCGACTCAAGCGACAATTTTCATGCGATTTGGGACACTCTTTACTTTTGCTCCCTAGGTGTGCAATATATATATATAAATATATATATACTATTAGTACTAATAGTATACTATTCTTCTATTTTTTAAAAGAGCAAGAGTAAAAAACTCCTTTACTATTTTTTGAATTTCTTACGTCTAAAAATACGTGAATATAATATCTAATTCTCTTGTGTGTAATAACTTCCAAATGTTTGCTAAATCGTAAGACAAATTGGAAAATCCAAAGTTAAATTCTATAATACCTATTTTATACGTATATTGGAGCTATTATAGGTAGATTATTTAAATTATATATAATCTGAGAGTAGAATAGTACATTGTGCAACAAGGGGAGAAAGTAAGGTTTTTCTAGAGAGGGTGAGGTGTTGAAAATACCTTACCCGAGTCTGAAAAAGCCTTTCTTCTCACGTTACACACCGTATTTTTTCCAGCAAGCGCAAGAAAGGCCCTTTTTGCGTCTAAAATTGGGAGAGGGAATTGTGCATTTTGAGTCGTACACAACTCAATGTTAAATGTAAACAGGGCGGAAATGTGGACTTTTCCGCCCTAGGGAGGAAATATGCACATTTCCGCCTTATTTTATAAAATACGCTCGAAATGCTCAACTTTCTCTGCCAATTTTAGGCATGGAAAAGGGCCTATTTCTTGCGCGTG
>UELX01001957.1:0-36248 GCA_900480035.1 Eupelmus urozonus
ACCCTCGCTCCGCTCGGGCGCAAAAGTCTACACGAGGTTAAAATCACTTTCTCGCACTTGTATCAAAAATAACTATTTTAACTTTGAGGTAAAAAATTTGAACTCGCACAGATTTCTGACTTTTCTATGAGGTCAAGAAACGGGGCCTTTAAAAGATTGTAGGGGTCAGATTTAAAAAAAATAAAAATTTACCAAAATGGTCTGTCCATCAACATGCTGTTTAATTGATATTATGGATACACGAATAAATAATAACAGACCATCATGAAATTCTATGTTGATATTATGCGTCTATTCATTACAGCGGTAATTGCTTATAATTACGGACCATCCATTATGGATCTAAGCTACGAAAATTTTAGTTGAAGGGCGACTACACACAAGCCTAAATAATGTAAATTTATAATTATATTTTCTGATGCATTTTAATGCAACTATGCTATTATGATTTTAAATTATTTTTTTGATGACTATACCAAATCCTCATCATTTATTACAATACACATGGATTAATTTTTTACAACTACTACAAAAATATTAAACTTATCTATTTTCATTTTTAATTTTTGTAAGAAAATTTTGAATGAAAAATCTAAACAAATTTTGTCAAAATACTGTAGTTTTAAGATTTGTACCGTCTTTTAAATAAAAATTAGTAGCTTTGCAATAGAGCAAGCTGATTTTAATATTTAATATAAAATTACTATTATTATTATTATAATTTATATTTTATTGTTCACATTCGTGTTTTTATGTATTATGAAACGTTTTACACGAAATTCACAAATTTCTTGTGTATAGCAATATAAATGAAAGACATTTAATTTGTTTCCGAGTTTTTTGAACGAATAATTTTTACGAATGTTTTATTTAATTTGGGAATGCGTGTCTTCTGCATTCCGTAGATGCATTTTAAATTTTATATAAAATAAAAGCTTCGTGAACATGTAGTTGCGCACAGGTACGCGAAGCTTCACAACTATGAAAAAGAGAAAACATTTCGTGTTGAGCACGCTACGCTGCGCCGTAAGCCGCAGCCGGACTCTATGCAAAAAAGTAAATATATTCTAATGTAGATGTTGTACGACTCTATGTGGTTACTCTCTTTGCGCATTATTATTTTCTTCTTCTGCAATGAATTTTTATTTGCTCCCGCAATGCGGCCTTAGCCGCGCAACTTGAAATGAATTTAAAATATTTTTTTTCGGCATCATAAAATTGAAATTGTGTTTACGCATAAATTTTGATAAGCTCCGCCATACATCCGGAATATTCTTGGGAAAAGGGCGTCGGGTATATATCCGTGAATTATAAAGTGCTAATGGAAGCTTCTGCGCTCACAATGAGTCTGAAATTGAAAGGAGCTATACGAGCGGGATTGAATGGCGCATTAAAGCCTGGCGTGTGTGTATATTTCTTAGGTGGCTTGCGGAGTTTTTTAACGGATGAAATAGGGCTATTGGTTTGGTTATATAGGGCAGTGTGTATTAAATCCATGCTGAGCATAGAGAGGAAAGTGGCTAGGATGTGGAAGCGGTAGTTTCGCCGGCTATAATCCAGAGCGCAATAAATAAGGGTAAGAGGAAATCTTATACTTAAAGGCCCTGAGTGTAGTGTGCGCGCGCGCGCGCGCCGTCGCGGAGGAGAGAGCAAGCGCGCCCGGCCGCGGCTCGCAAGCTCCGGAGTTAGCGAATACATGCGGCACGTCAAATACACTCTGTGCGCGGTCCATCAAAATGCAAATGTCTTTTATCCAGCGGTAGGGTAATGTATGCGTCCGTCGAGAATCAGTATTCAGACTGTGAGGCGCATGCGATCCGCCCCTTGCGTTACGCTATACACGGCCCTGCCATAATAGTACCCACGGATCCGGGACGCTCTCATCGTCTCTCTATCCTTCTCTCCGCCGCCACCGCCGCTTGACTCGCCCCCCTGAACAAAGTAACCCTCTATTGACCAAGAACCGCGCGCGCGCGCGAGCGAGCGAGCGACGAGCCGCCCACCCTCTTAAGCCCGCGCCAAATCTTTATTTTACGAGCCGGACGTACGTTCAATTGGTGACTTTGCGAAAAAAAGAAGAGGAGGAAAAAGCCGTCGGGGTCACCGCCACAAAAGTGGAGAGACCCTCGCTCCGCCGGCCCGGCCATTATCCGCCGAATGTCAAATTCGACGGGGACGTTTTGCCAAATTTTGATTGATCTTCTCGCGGCCAATAAGAATAGACTGACGAATGATTTTACATTCACAAGCTTGTGGCTTGGCATTGCGAATAACAAATATTAGCAATCACTCTTTACGTTGTTACAAGTTAAATATTTTCTTGCCGCGCATCGCGCTCGAGTCCTGCATTTATTACAACACGATTACTCGGCTTGGTGGGCGACGTGCGATTGTTTATTTTGTGTCGCGAATGAGCACATCAGAGTGTGCACAAGAAGAGGGACCCGAGATGACCATTATTAATCTCCATTATTTGCACCATTCGGTCTAAGCACTACTCTGTCTGACTTAATCTACCACTAAAGGTTTATTAACAAAGAACAAATATTGCCAGTTAGGAAATTATTCTTTTTCAAGAATTACTTATTAGCGTTTTTATATTTTGTAAGATCGAAAATAATGTTTAAACATTTCATTATTTAGGTTGATTAAAAACTTTAAATCAATAAAAGTAGAATAACTTGTAAAACAAAATTTTCTTAGGTTGTTTTAATAAAATAGAATTAGTTTGAATAAAGCCGAAGTCTATTTGACGAGGTATAACCAACTCTAATGGGTTTACTAGATAAATTCTTAATGTAAACATTTAAGAAAGCGCAAAAAACAGACTTTATGGGACTTTGCATTACCCAACTGGTACTAAGCAAATATTGGCTCTTTTCTTTGTGCATATAATTGTATGTCCTTCGTTTAAAAATTTAATATTTGTCTATATAATACAGGAAACCATTAGTAAATGTTTGCTTGATGATTGCGAATTATGTTATGGGTCGTAATATTAAATTAAATGGTTAACAAAAGAAATTCTACAGATAGTAAAGATTTTTAAGATAAAATTTATTGTAAATTAGAAACTGTGGTCCAACAGCAAAGAAATATTTCATTCTTTTTCTAAATTAATTTTATTATTTAATTTATTTGTAAACTGATTATTTGATATAATAATAAAAGAAGTAAATAAATTATACAACTAAAATTAAATAATAAACGATGTCATTAAAGTAAGAAACCTTAAAGCCGAGACTGCAATAGTCTCTTATGCTAAAAAAGAGAAGATATATAAGAAAGGAGCTTTTTCTGTGCCAACGAAAGGAGAGTATTTCGCTCTAGCGAGTTGAATGCTTAGAAAAACGGGCGATTTTATCTCTTAGTAAATTGAATCTCGTGATTCGATGACGCAACTCCCGGATCTCGGAGTTTGGGGTATAAGAGTCTGTGTGATTTGCGCCTTCCTAAAAATCTTGAAAGATTTTTATCTTACGCAAAAGGATTATCGGCTGTCTCATCAAGTATTTTTTTTCTGTAATCTCGAATAGTAAAATACTGGCTATTTCCTTAAGAGAATTACCACTCTGGAGTCGAAAAAATATCTGATAGAAAACCAAACTAATACTGTATATAAAATATATAATATCAAAGCAACTATTTTAATTTATTAGTTTTGTTTTTTATTAAGGAGTAGTAGTCAAAGAAAAATATAGTATACTTAATTTTTTTAAACTTTATTATAAACTGTTAAATATAATATTATACAAAAAAATACAAAAACTCAAAATTTTTTGATTTTAGTATAAAATTTATTTCTATGAAACAAAATCGTTTTAAAATTCCATGATATAATTCAGAATATTCAAAGTTCAAAATTTCTCTTACCTCTTTCCGGCTAGCGTGGTGAATCAAAGAGTTTCGAAATCGCTTGGAGACTGAAGATCAAGTAAGACGGGAGGCAGAAAAGATCTTAGAAAAGAGGCTACTTCGCGCTATATAAACCGTGTAATTTGATCTTATCTACTGAAGTTGCGCCTGAGGCTTCATCACACAGAAGGATCAGGATTCACGAACGGCAGTCTGTTAAGGACATGCTCGAGAAATACAAGTTACTTTGATTGCAGTCATTGAGTTGAAAATGTAGCTTTTGTAATTTACGTAACGACAGCTAGATTTATTATACTTTAAAAATATCGTTAACTTATGATTTGTTTGTATAAACTATTGTAATAGTATATTGATAAACTTTTGTTTATCTATAAACTATTCAAATATTTGTAATTTTGACTTAATTAATATCTTCCTCGAAGTCTGAATGTAAAATATCATTTTCGCGATCTATGTAGGGGCGGCAGAATAACTATTTCTCTCCTTAGGAAGCAAAATAACTGTATGATGTAAGATTTTAGCATATACCTTGCTCTTCTGAGAATATATAAACATTCACACTAAATGCAATTATCGCGATAACTTATACAGTGATAGAACGGTGACCTAACTGTTAATTAATGGCATACTTGAATCGAAAAAAATCTCGATGAAATTTCCATTTCTTGATATTTAAGTCATGCTGCAAGTACATAAAAACGTTTTGCAAAAGTAACATGAAAATATTTGGTATTCAAAGTAAACATGCGTTAACTATTAAACGAATATTGCTTAACTGTGAAGAAGTACTCATTTGGCTCAATTGTCATGAAAACTTTCGGTTTTAAGTAGTCGCGACTTAATTGTTAAGATTTCTCTCTATCAGAGTACTTTTGCAAAACTTTTTTATGCACTTGCAGCAAATGCACCACGTCTTAAATATTAAAAAATGGAAATTTCATCGATTTTTTCTCGATTTAAGTGCGCCGTTCATTAACAGTTAGGTCACTTGACTTATCTGTTAAGATTTCTTTCTATCAATGTAGTATTTAACAGAAAGCCAATAATTTAAAGGAATAAGATATTATCACCTACATTTCTATTCACTCCATATTAATTTAAGTAAGAGATTCGAAAAAACTTTTGATTTCACATATTAATTTTTTATAGATAAACTCTATTAGAATCGTATCGCACTCAAATTATTTTGATTCATTATGAAGTAACAATGCCACTACAAAAATTTTAGAGAATAGGAACACTGAAATTCAATTATGAAATTTTTGTTGATAATCTAAAGATTCGAGTTAGAATAACAGCAAGCATCTTATAAATTGACTTTAGCCGAGAAAATATTCGAACTCGCTGCAGCAAATAAACTAAATGTGCTGTCAAATTGGATAACTTAATTTCAAGCAGAGAGTTAATTAGTTTTTGTCTATTCATCAGTGACGTCATTATGTATTATACATAAAAGTAAATAGAATTTTAAGAAAAATATAATGTATTGTTTTTTAATATTTATATATTATTTTTTTATAAATTAAAAATCAAAATTCTAAATTTTCTTTAATTAAGATGAATTTATTTGATTAGCTGCTAATATTTCAGCGACTGAAATTTCACAAATGTCTTTTTTTCATTCGTCAAACAAATATGCATCTAGAGCTCAAAATTCAATATTAAAAGTTCTTTATTATTGTAAACGAAAAGAAAACGTTATTTTTAACATGTCAGGTGTCGAGTGTCGGTGCTATTCTCGTGCCAAGTGTTAATTCATCGTTAGATCTACGATTACATCCTGACTCGTGTGCTTCGGTACTACACGTCAGTAGTTCACTAAGCAAAGGACAGTTTTCTAAGTAAACGTGCTTTGAAGCGTTAGTCTATCCATCAAACAGATCGTACCTCTGCGTACAAAAAATATTAGTTTTCGTTTAATGATTTAATGAATATATAATAATTCTTTAAAATTTCTTAAGTATTAATCCCAAAATATAATTCACACAAAAGTAATAAACTACCGTATTCCGTTATTGTACTCGTGTTGATTGGCTTAATTGCTGAAACAATTAAGACTGAAACTACTGGCGAGTGATTACGTACAGTGGCACACAGAAGCTAACGATCGAAGAAGACAAAGGTCGATTCGATGTTCGCGATGCGTAAAGCCTTTGGTCAGTGCATGCAGCTGTTAGACGCAAATTAGACAATAACTGTATTCGCTTGACAAAGGCTCTGGCTTGACTAGGGTAATGTACACACGTTTGGATCTTCCAATAGCAGCACCGACGAAAGCAATGGTTGTTACGATAAATTTTGACGTTAAGCTCTGTAGCTTATTATTAACTTGTTTTTTAATATTTAAATGCATATAATTTCAATACTTTATTTTTTATAATTTAATTAAATATAATGTTTATAATTTTGACATTTAAAAACACATATTCTAACTAACTGTTATTAGTGGCCAGACAATTAAGATATAGTCTACTATCCGATAGTCTATTGCTATGGAAATATATTTCAAAGTAAGTCTGAGTAGCGATTAAAGTTACTTTAGAGCATGAAATTTAGTGAAACTTACAATGCTACGTTGCTAATGCTCTGATACCTTCGGCATGAAGGGGCTTTCCAATTAGATTATATGGTTACGCAAATTCATGCAGAATTAACTCAGAATGTATTATTAATTACAAATAATTAGCTTCAGTTATTTTGTTATAAAAAATCTTTATACTAATAAGCATTGAAGGCTATGAATTTATAAATATAAGAGATGTGTAAAATATAAAGAAAAGTTCAGAAGTATACTATATAATAAGACCAAGAGTAAATAAAGAAATTAAAACAAGACAAAGAATAATCAAAGAAATTATATTAACTTATCTTTTTCTCTATTTATTATTTTTAAAACTAAATATTCTGAACTTGCTAAATAAAAATCCAGGGTTTTAAGAATTTCACTTATAGCGCTATTTCCAATTTTTGCAAGAAATAGTAGTCACATTTTTACAAGAAATAGTAGTTTGTTATAAGTACGAAAATGTTGATTCTCTCACAAGGGCAAATGTAACAAACAAAGTGAGGGTGATAAGTGCCTAAATCAAGAATGAATTTTATTAAATTAAATTAAAAATTAGAAATTCTTTTTCTAAACATTAGATAATTAATATTTCAAAAAAATGAAACAAAAAAAAACATATATATAATTTCTTATTAGAAAGTTTTACATTTTATTTATAAGTTTTTATTGTCGATCACTTCCTCCTAATGTTAACGAGTTTGTTTTTGTTTACAAAGTTACACATGAGCACATCACTAACGATAACTCTGTTGATGAGCGTACTTTCAGAATCGTCAACTCATTGGCGTCAAAAAGACGTAGTTTTGTTTACTGACGCCTACTCTTTGTGCACCCTGAAACTGATGCTGGTAGAGCATGTTTTGGGACTCGTATAGGGTGCAAGCCTTTCAATAGCGGCAAAGACAAACAACCTTTACCGTAAAAGGTGTTGCTCTTTTACACGCGTTTATGAGAAGCTAGCAAACTAGATGGAAAGCCTGCACTCTAGCAATATTTAACATTTTTAGTGAATTATTTAAGCGGAAAATTTGAATTACATTTATTTAATTACAAATCAAATTTTATATCGCATAAATTCTTTAAATTCTTTAATGTTTCATTATTACTTTTATTAAAATTACTACTTATCGTTACTTTTACTAATACGACAGCCTCTGTTAGAAACTCTTTTTAGATATTCTACGTGCAATTTCAATTGAAGAAGATTTCACTTGCATAATGAGTATTCAACCATCCCGACTTGTTCCTAAAGAACAAACTTTCTGCAGCTTATTATCTTCTATCACACTTTTTCAACTGAGTTTGTGACAGTCAGAAAAAACGTCCTTATGCTTCTCTACGCTATTCCATAAAATGTATATTAATAAGAACTTGTTATTAAAATATCGTTTAAAGTAAAATATCTTTTCCTAGTGTAGTATTTTAGAATATTTACTTCATGTAGTGCATATAATTAAAGTTATTTATTTCCTATATATTTCGTATTCCTGTAATATTATATAATATTATATGCGTAAAATTAAAAAACTTCTTCCATCACGCTCAAATTTCAAGGAAGAGAGATAAATCGTGTCAGCGTAACAAAAGCAGCCTAACGGGTTAGCATTAGCATCTCCAGCCGACCAAAATGTGGCTCAGTAGCGCCGATAGCGCGGGCCAATTGGCAATATAGAGCGCGTGGGGGGCGGAGACGCGCGAATAGTTAGAATGGAAGATTTACTTTTGAATGCGACACGATTACCGGAAAATCGCTTATGGGCGTGGATCATAATGTGTATATTCGCAATATCAGAACAGTGCGGCTGCGCCTAATAATAGACGCGCTCGCGGATTCAAATGATTACCGCGGCCCGCGATGGAGCTCGCCGCTCGCTCGCCCAGCTTTCGTGCAATCGCGCCAACATAAACCTCGGATTATCTCCCGGAGCTCCCTCCCTCTCTCTTTCCGCCCCCACCGCGCAATTGCGCGTGCTCCGCTTACGAGCAAATCTCCTCTCTTTCCCTCCTTCTGTTTTATAGGCTTCTATGTCTGTCTCTTTAAGCTAGTTGCGCTCCGCTCGGATTTATATTTCTAGTCTTTTGTTTTTAATACTTTTATTTCTCCCGGACCCGAGCTCAGCGTGCGGGTTTTGCTTTCTTTTTCTCCAGCTGGACTTTTTACTTAAGCTACCAGCGATCGGGGACATTGGAAATGGGAAAGACGCTGTTTTGTCTTCATAAATATTAAGCATTTAGCAATATATTTTGCTATTGGGAACAATGCTCAAAAAAATTTACTTTCGGGTAAAGTTTTTCGATTGAATAGACGAGGTATGGAAATACGAGTATGTGCGTTACGAAACAAAACAAAATTATAAGTATTAATTAATAAAATTTGTGGAAACTATACTCTCATCAATTCTACTATGTTTATATAATCATGTCTCAAGCCAACAGTAAAAAAAAGTATAAATATTTTACATTAAATAAAAAAAAAATATTTTTACAAACAATCGCAAAAAGTGCTGAAAATGATATACAGTTCCAGAAAATAAAAAAGATTACAGTTATATTCACTTCTTGTTAAACAAACAAGTATTTCATATCATAGAAATACAATATTTATTCATCATGTTTTCAAAAAAATACACATTATTTGAATAGTATCAAATATGTATTAATAAATAAAATAAAATTTTAATTTGAATAAAAAATTTTAGCACAGGATTAAGCAATGAACGTTTTATTATGTAGTTTCTTATAGACCAATTAACAAGCTTCTCACCTTAAGTTTTTACATCAGATCTTAAAAAAAATTTTTTACGATCCACTCAATGTTTCATTTTTTATTACTTTCAAGAGATGAATGATCAACTTTATAAAAAAGTGCATCTCTTAAAGTATCTAGGTAACATCTCACTTTACTAGCCTTATAATTTTAAATTTGGTTACTTCAAGTTTTAATTAACTATTTAAAAAAGAACGCAATTAACTAGACTTAATTTTAAAATTTATAAATTCTCGAGCTTTTAATTACGCGAAATAAGATAAAATACTTATAGAACTGACACTATTAACTTTGAGTTATAAAAAAAGTGCAGATCGTTAAAACACATAGCTTTGGAATCTCCTAAGATAAAATGCTAAATAAGAGGCTAATTTATTCAGAAGTTGAAATAAAGTCGAGCAGGGTAGTTAAGATTAAGTATCGCTAACGCGTTCGCGAGTCGCGAGGATCCCATTGACAAGTTTAGCCGTATCATTGTGAGTCTAACGAGTCCGGATATTCGCCAATTTGTCTTGGGCGTGTCGCGCGCAACTTTTACAAGAGAGGCCGCGAGCGAGCGCGGGAGAACCTTAGTATACCCCACTCTCTCTCTCTCTCACTCTCACAATGTCCCTTCGAACTCGGCGCAAAGTAGAGGAGGTAAGAAATGTCATGCCCCAGGCCTATTCTCCAAGCTAAGAGGGGAGTGGTGTTGCTACCGGTGCCGTTCACACTTAGGTTTATTGCTTTCCGCTCTCTCTCTCTCTCTCTCTTCTCTTCTCTCTCTAATGTGCACTAGAGTGACTCAGCTAGACTGTATTAAAATCCGTTTCGTGAGGAGGGGCTATCAGGGCTGCGAAGGCATCGTACATCAGACGAAAGGCCAGAACCGGAAAAAGGGAGAGAGCGACACGTCGCGCGCTCGCCCACGCCCCGAAAACGACTCCGCACGCGCGCACGACTCTGATTCTTAGATATCAGCGGCGCAAACAAACACCTCTCTCAATATTTCAATTTTAAGCACGCAAATATTTGCCCGCGAAATCGACTTCCCTTTCGCCGTTGAAATGGCTTTTTTATTTATGCTGATATATTGTAGCGCGGTGCTGCACTGATAGGGCCAAATTTATCATTCAATAAAATGATTTCGAGACTCGAAGAATTATGAGAAAAGCGAGGCGTGATTCAATTAAATGCAGTTTGGATGAAAAGTAAGTCATTTTTTCGGGGATTTTCTTATTATCGCATTTCTTTTTCCAAGCTAGTCGCACTTCACACTTTGCCGAAAAAGCAGTATAACGAGTGGGCGGCCTTTTTTACACGTGGCACTAACGATAAAGTAATGACAATCCATTAGTTCGTCATTATCGTCATGAGAGGTTTTGCTCGACTAATGCGGTTTTTTCTGGCCTACGCTCATGAAGCTGATGCTCGCCGCGTTAAAAGTAGCGGCGGCATTCGGGGAAAAAGCTAACCCGGCATTTGGAGTATCGCAATTTTTTGCCACACCATTCAAATGTCATTTAAGCCCGAGCTTTAATTTTGCCCGAGTCCTCGTATTACAGTCAAAGTAGTCCGAGCTTAATATTCCTAAAATTTTCAAAGCAGTCTAAAGGAGATAGAAATGTTAGGGGGAACGGGAAATTCCTTTTAATCTACTTTGTAAATCAATGGCAAGCGAGGCAAGCCGGAGAGAGCCTGTATACAGGGAAGGTAGAGAGAAAAAAAGAAGGAGGAGAAAGAAAGCAAGTATAAGTAAGTAAGTAAGGTATATTCCGTTGTAAGCGAGACGCATAAATAGAGCCTCTTGTTCGGCGCCGTTAAAGGCTTATCGTTATTCCGCACACGTTGGCCGTTCGTTGCAGCGCTAGGGCAGTAACTACTTACGTCGCGACTCGGCCAAGAACCCTTGTGTAGATAAACAAGCCGGTGCCGCGCGCTCCAGCCCCCCCCTCACTCTCCCTCCCTGCGCCTTCCGCCATCCACGCCGTCTAGTAACTCCCTCTCCTCCTTTTACCCTCTCTTCATCCTTTGCACTTTCTCTCTTGCCGATGCCTGGGAGCATTCAATTTGCATAGGAACACGACAAACTTCAGCTATTAGCCCGAGTCTGTATCCGCCGCTAACTGACTTTGTACGCATACGCCGAATTCCAGAGCGCGCTAAGCTACTCCTGCGCTGCTGAGCTACTGGTTCTTTGACTGATTTCACTTACCGCCAGCTCCCGTTACTCAAGACCTACATAGATATTCGCTCATTCGCGCGCGAGAGGTAGATTGATAAAATACAAATGCTAATTTCCACTTACTTCATTGGTAGTCAGCGAGGACCCTGAGTGCCAATGATCTCCTGCAGACGGCTAAGTAGCTTTTACGGAGCTCGCTTGTTCTGCTTTCTGCAGTTAGTGTCCCGCCGATAAATAAATTCATTCGATATTTACACAGTCGAGTAGCGCGGGCAATGGCTGAAAGAGAAAAAAAGAGGTGATTTCTCGGATTATTTTCAGTTTTAATATCTTTAATGCCTCGTAATTACAATATTGCTTCGACAACGGATTTTTCGTAATTAAAAGATTGATACTTATGTGAACAAAAGCGTTTAAAAATTTATTCAACCAGATATTTTTAAATAAAATTATTACAAAGCGCTTCGAAAGACAATATAAAAAATTGCAATCTTCTGGATATTGAAGAAAAATTTATAAAATGTAAAAATAAAAATTTTTAATATAATCTTTACAATTTAATTCACAAATTATAATTTTGTCATAATAAAATCTCGAAAATACCTGGAAAATTAAATATTTTAATCCAGACACTTTTTTAATTTAATTTTAACTTGATTATATATTGGTAATCCTATAATTCATTGAATTCTATAATTCATTTAAAGGCTGCTCCAATTGTTTTACTTTGAAATGCTTTTATCAAATTTATTTATTTTTTAAAACACAATGCACTCGTTTTTAAAATACATTCCCTAAAGTTCGAAATGAAGCAAAATAAATTCAGTATGTTTTTCTACGCTTCTGCATTTCTGCAGCTAGCTACTGTAGCCATAGTAAAAAAGCTCTAGCTATAGCTGGGTACTCGAAATCATGTGCTATACTTTGCTGAGTCTTGGGCTTTCACCAATCCGTCATAAAACTTTAAAATATGCGAACGTCCAAGCTTCGAGCTAAGAAGCTTTTTATGGAGACTATCAATAAGTGGTGAATGCGAGTGAAAAGCTCGGAAGATTCTCGGCTTTCAACTTATGCAAGTGACAAGAAGCTTCTTTAGTAAGCGGATAAAGATGAATCGTAAATTCATCTCTAACGAAATCTCTGATGGGTAATGTATTAAACTAAATGTCACTGCTGCTAGTCGTTATCAAATTAATGTCCTAGCGATTAAAATAAAGTTTAAAAGTTTCCTAAATTAATATAATATCTTTTTAAGAAATTTAATAAAGTTGAATTATTTCTCAAATTATTTTCCTCTTTAAGCTTTTATTAATAAAAAATTTCTATTTAAATTTACTATCCTCTGCATTTTAAAACTCTATGAATATTTTTAAAGTAAAAAAACAACTTTTATTTGCTCCTTTCTTCTATGAACTTTCTACCTTTAGCGCTTTTGAAAATGTGCTAGAACTAATAATTTG
Organism: Eupelmus urozonus; assembly: GCA_900480035.1. NCBI lineage: Eukaryota > Metazoa > Arthropoda > Insecta > Hymenoptera > Eupelmidae > Eupelmus > Eupelmus urozonus. The sequence goes on from UELX01001957.1 coordinate 12,834, forward strand.
AGATTTTATACTTTCCTTATTATTATACAAAAGCACGAGCGTTAATTTAAAAAAATACAGTGTATAAACATTTGTCACAAGTTTACGTAACCTTTACAGAATGAGGCATTATAAATTCCTGAGCGCATTTTGAACCACAAATATTTACTTGGAAAGTATTTTAAAATAAAAAGAAAACTTTGGGAAAACTTTTAAGATTTAAGTTACACAGTTATTAAGAATCATGGAGGTGGCTTATTCCAGCGTATACTTTCAATTTATTTTACCTTGAAGTAATTAATAGCAATTTATAAAATAAACATTCACTCTACAAACTTCATACTCACTATACTTTGTTTTAAACATTTAATACTTCAGCAATAATGCACGCATCGAAAACTTTATAAATTTCCCTACGCTTTTAATCGTTCAAAAGTCCGCAATGCCTTGAAGCGATAAAACGAGGTCTACGTAAAACTATGGGTTCGCTCCACATTCTTAGCATAAACGCGAGCGCCTAGCTTCGTATACAGTGCAAACTAAGCACGGCCTAAACCGGACGACTTTCACGGCGCGGCTAGAGATGTTAACTGAGTCTTATCTAACCGGCCACACATGAGCTTTCATTTGCGGTCCACGATGTATGCAGACCTCATTCAGAGCCGCGCGTTTCTACGTATAAAGAACCGGCTCCGCTTCAAATTGTCAAAGTTTGCTGAAATCTAGGACGATCGGCGTCGCAGATAGCAGCTCTCTGCCGCACGAGGAAAATGTACCTGCGTGTGAAAGGGCAAAATGAATGACTGGAACCGAAACGCGGCCGACTTGGCAGAAGAAATTTTTATTACGGCATTTCTTTGAAGCCCCAGCGGTCATTTCGCTCTTTCATTAGCGTCCTAACCCCTACCTCCTTTCTCCATCGGTCCGCGCGGCTCCCATGAATAAAATACGAAAAACGACGCACAACGGCAAAACAGTGTGTAGCTCCCAGTGAAACACACTTACCCCTGCGACGCAATTATTTTTCTCTCTCCTTCTTTTTCCATCTCCATCCGGCAGAGGAGTCGGAGCGCTTCTAACCGTTAAATACGTATATCTTATTTACCGGGTAACGCTGCTAACTGGGCGCTTTTCATCAACTTTTCGCTTCTTTATCCCGGCGTTTCTTCGCCCATTCGCCGATCCCCTCTTTTTTTTTTTTTACATTCGTAGCCCCGATCTTTTTGCCTTTGTCACGCCAAGGCAGTACTTACACGCGAAACTTTTTTTTCGATAGCGCCCACCCCCGCCGAGTTCTCCTTTCACCTTTTCTTTTTTTCTCTCACTCCGAGTGTCGCGCCTTGTCGTTTGGACATATCTTTCTCCTTTTTTTTTTGTTCCCTCTCTTTCACTTTCTCCCATTCTTTCGCCTCTATCTCTCTCGCTCTTTTTCCCTTTCGCGCTGTCTTTGTGTGATCAGCGGAACTTCATTCAATTTTGTTTCTTTACCCAACGTTTGTTTATCCTCGAGCATCTACTTATACGGCAGCTCTGTTTACTGTTTACTCAATCACCTTGAGCCACGCTCGGCGAGATTTTATTACCGAAGACCCGCAGCGAAGCCCAGGCAAGCTCCTGCTGTTGTGGCAAAGAAAAGCGAACCCTGCAAGTGTGCGTGTGTGTGTGTGTGTGTCGGCGTGCGCTGCTGATTTTCTCGGGATTGCACTCTCTACTCTTCTCTCTATATACTCCATCAGCGCCCCGGCACACCCACTGTACTTTCAAAGCATTAGCCCGATGCCTAGCGAAACCCGCTCCTCGTCGCTCTATTCTCTCTTGATGCGATTTTGCACATCGATCTAATTATTTTTCGATGCCTAATCGATAGTCATCATTAAAATAATCCTTTCACGCTCTACTTCGAGCAGATTTACGCGTAATATACTGAACATTTTAACAGAAAATGGAAATATTTATCGGCTTGTAAATTTTTGCAAACAGTGTAAGCCGTTTGCAGAACTTGATGTTTAGTTAGGAGATCAGCGAGCATTATTGCAAATTCAAACGACTTTTCAGTTTGGTTACGAGCGCTCCTAGCAATTCTGAGAAGATGGATTTTCGAAATGTAACTTCAAAAAGGCTAATTTAAATACCGAATTCCGACGTTTACGCAGGCAGCAATAATTTACCAGCCCGATTTTATTGCGACTAATAAAAAAGCATGCACAAGGGCGGAAACGTACTTTTGAGAAAGTTTACGATGTATTCCCGCGGCTCTCCTTAAAGAGCCTTAAACATCTTTCGGCAAGAGAGAAAAGTTTTTTATTTAAAAGTCCGACGAAAGGAGCCGGCTCCCGGGGCATATTCGATGTTTGCCGAAAGCGAAAGAGCGAGACAGAGCTGTAGCCGGCATATGAACGCTTTCAATCGGAATACATACACGCCGGGGCCAGGCTTAATCTAAAAGATGTACGCAAAGCGCGCGAGTAGTCGACGAACTAGCAGTCGGTCTCCCTATCTCTCGCGAAACGTAAACGCGCAGCTCCTGCAGGGAAACTTGTTTCGCTATATGACACGGAAAGCTGATCACGAAAGTTATTTGCATTCGCCCCTGAATATACACATGCGTGTGCTTCATGCGCAAGTGTATTTTCTATTAGAGGGAGAAAGCTGCTAGCTATACGCGGGCGACGAGAGAAACGGCTTTCTGGATTTCCCGCCTCTCGCTGTAATAAGCAACAAGTAATCAAATATTGACTCGGAGCCGTTAACGTTTTAGCCTGTAATGAAAATAACAGCTACATCTCCACGCGCACCTGTATATGCTCTTAGATTCCGCGATGTTTACGAGCGCGTCTGGCTCGATTACTCAGGGGGGCGAACCTCGGCGCCGTCTTTTTTAATAAGCGCTTTCTCTCTGCGCAAATATTAGCGTTATACAGAGATATATATTCTAAGCATCGCGCGCCGCCATCAGGGAGAAATTTCGAAGAGAGAGAGACGGCAGATATAGAGTTTGAGGTTTGAGGTTGTATTGATCGACGGTTGGCTGCGCGCGGAGCGAGAGCAGAGAGAGAGCGAGCCGCGTGACTGAAACACCCGCGCGTCCGCACACATATACGGCTCACTACTCGCTGCGCTAGACACAGGAGGAATCAGGGCGGAGGATAAGCCCCATGGCCTTGACCATTCGCCAACTTTTTTATCCCCGGAAATGAGACTTGTTCTCCGCGGCGGTGGCCCGACTCCCGCCTGCAATTGAAACACGCTCTCTCTCTCTGCTTTATGACTCGAAAAACGCTAAAGCACTTTTATGGGGCTTTATGGGCTGCGCTCTCGGAACAACTGCAAATCAGCCGAGGAGCAAATAAACGTAGCCGCCCCCGCGCGCTCCGAATATTTTCTGCCCCGGCGCGATATTCCCGATCGCGCGCGCGCGCGTATATACAGCGATTTATTTATGCATGAAAATATCTCGGGATCGAAGCTCGCGCGGGGGCCAATCAGCTATCTCGCAGCCGGGCTCGTGGATTCCGCACGCTAGACCGGAAGCCGGCATAGAAAATGATGGCCTGTTTTTCCTCGCCCGGGCATCGGCCCGGATGCTCCAGGAGTAAAGAGACTGGCTTTTTTAATCCTAAAAACGCCCCTGAGGGACTGTAGGAGTAAGAGCTGAGGTAGGGGCGACTTTACGTCGCAATAATACGGCCGATGCAACATATTCGGCCGGCCATAGATTTCCCCTTCGAATTATCCTTAGGGATAGTCCAGCAGAGCTAGCTTTCGGCCTAACCTTCTATCTCTCTCACTCATCTTCCTCTCTCTCTCTCTCTCTCACTCACGACCGCGAGAAGCTGATCCAGCAGAAACTGCAACTGCAGATAAGGGCGGCACCGAATATCCAGCCCCAGGGGGCCACGCGCACTCGAGAAAGCTGCTAATATCGTCTAATTATCAGTTGCTTCGCGCGCTCGCTCTCGGCAACTACTCGCGAGCATTACTCCAGAGATTCTTCAAAGCGAGGCGTCGAACGAGTTCTACGACGCCTCCACCCTCGCAGCCTTTGAGTGCCGATGTGCTGAAGGTCTCGGACTCGGGATACGGAAGGAAGAAATATAATTAATTGCATTAGAGCGGGCCGATGGCTCGGCTCTATGAGACGCGCGGATCTTTTGTCGTTCGTGTAATTATTAACGGGAGGAATATTGAAAGGGAGGCGTGAGAGAGAGTTAATGTTTCAGTTATTTATACTTTAGATTACGATGGTACAATTAAAAATTTAATGAGCCTTATTTGCGGAGACTGGCGGAATAAGTTCGAGAGACGGGATAATAATGACGAGTGGTATAAAGGAGGCTATTTTGCGACTGTGCGATGCTTTGACGATTATTATGCGAGATGGAATAAACGAGGTGAAATTGATTTGTTCAGCTGCTTTTGGTTGGATTTTTTGTCATTTTTTTTTTACAATAAAGGCAATATTTATTTAACGTTTTTTATTTTTCCGAGCGTGTATAAAAAGATCTCCGTATATTTACACGCTTTTTACAGCGCCTGCGTCGGAAGCTTTATACTCTCTATTTAAGATATTTACTTTGTTTATCCAAACTAAAAAATGTTATATTTTACAATCTAAATTCTATAGCCTATTGTTGTTATTCTTCCTAAAATATTATTATGAAAATAACGATGGTATGAGTTACAAAAGGAATCAAAATAACAAATTCTTTTGATTAACGCCAAACATATTCCACAATATAACGAAAAAAGTAAAATACCGTAAAAATATAAAATTATCCTTGTTAAGAAAAATCCGTTATCATTCCAGCCATACCCGCTTTTTATCAAGCGCAGCTACCGTCCAGTAAAAACTAAAAATCCTCGGCGATCAATCTTCTTTAATTATTAAAATGAAAAATTGGTACAAAAATGATTAGCCACGCAACACCGTACCAGCCATATAACAGCGCACTGCACCAGCGCGCCGTAATAAAAGAAACGAGACACACGGCGCGTATTTAAAGACGGGCGGGACGTCGCTAGGTGTATGAAGAAAAAGTGAGCGGGCAATGTCGCATGAAAAAGCAGGAATGTGTCTGGCATAACGGAGAACATTAAAGTGATGCGGCCTCCTCTTTTCCCTCGTGCGCTGCTCTAGCGGACCCTGCTGCGCTCGCGTACACGAAATGAATATTTAAAGCAAAACCTCGGCGGCGCTGCGGCAACAATAAGTGCAGTATATAACGCGGCCGCTCTCCGCGCGTCTGCAGCCTGCAGATTCGCCCTCCCCTCGCTCATTTGACCGATACTAAACCCGCTGCTGCATGCATATATAGCCCGCGCGTATACCCAGCGTAGAGGAGAGTTTCCCCGGCGTAATACCGCTTAGGCCCGGGCGATATAGCCCCGGCGCTTATTTTTCATAATCGTCCAAGTTTCCGGGCCTGGCTTGGAGTAGTCGAAGGAAGTTTGCGAGCGTTCTCTCTCTTGCATCTCCGGAGGGAAGACGCCGACGGCGCCGCGCGGCAAGATGAGAACGAAGAGAGCGCGAGCGAGCTCCTTCGCCTCTTTAGCAAACTTCGGACGGGCCAGCTCTCGCACACGCCATGCGGAAGGATTTAATTTGTTTTTAATCCGAGCATTGCAGCTCTCCTCGCGCGCGCCGAGACTGTCGAACAGCTGGATAAGTCCCCCCTCTCCTTACTCTGCGTTGGAAGTTCACGCATACTTTTAATCACTGTAGAAAGAAAAAGGACCTCGCGGAGTTATAGCTCCGCGCTCTGATATGCCTCTCGGCGATTGTACTTTTTTTTCTTTCGAGACTCTCTCTGTGAGCGTGCTGGCATTTTAAGGGGAAGAGCGAGCTATTAGCCGGAATCTTTCACGTAAGTGCCGCCTTCATTAACATTGTTAATACGGCTCGTTTCAATGAAATTGATGCAGCACTGTGAGCACTGTAATAAGGCTAAGGGGCCAGGCCGTTAAGGCTTTCCGCGTGCCGGCTTTTCCGCTAAGGCCGAGATCTCGCGTTACTCTACAGCCTCTCGCGTGCGCGCAAGCCTCCAGCGCTTCGCAGCCTCTGCGTAATCGACACTATGTGTTTATACCTCAATTTCTTCGTTCTACAAGCTCGCTAGAGACGGGAAACGTTATATTCTCGCGACGTCGACGACGACGCTGACGACGTAACGTTTAACCTATTTTCATTGAATTGCGCCAATGATTTTCATTAACACTCGATTTATTGAGCAATCGCGACATTATTACTTTCCGCGGTAATTATGGCTCGCTGCCTGGTTGAATAATGTTGCACTTTATTTAAAATATAAAATGATGGATTTTCGTAAAAGCATGCTGTGGAGTTCGCTATTAAAAAACAAAGAGGGTGTTATTACTGAATAAAATGCTCGATTCGTAAAGCTGCAGTTTTTCTTACGTCGTTGATATAAAAGTTTTTTTATAGAGTTTTGTTATTTATATTTAAAGAACTGACCCTCTTACAATTTTACATTTAGTTTTTTACTGTAAGTAAATTATGTAGTATATTTATTTTTAGAACAAGAAAATTGGATGTAAATTCAGAATTGTTCAAATTGAATGAGCTAACGGTGTAAAATTTCAGCTTTCGTTATAGTAACTTATTTTCTTAATAGCTGTAATCTATTCTTCAAGAATGCTGAGATTAAATTTATCTTGCAATAAAGTTCTTAGCGAAATTTTTAAGAAAATTGAAAAGCTTTGCAAATATTGGAAAAAGTAAAATTTCCTTTAGAATTAAGAAAACGAAGAAATTATGTTGTTAACTAATAATGTTTAAATAATTTTTTCATTTCATTTTATGAAATTTTAATATTCCACAAACATTAAATTGGCTAAGTATTTCTTCTTTCTTTAATAAAAAAAGCGCAGTTTCCGCAACAACTCATATTAAAGCAACTATATTCAAGCTATGAATTTGATTTAATTATACATCGAACAATAAATTAAGCAATTAATCATGTTAAAGTACTTTACGTCATTTACAATAAATGAAAACCCTTTACAATAGGACATTACAAATTATTTTATTTCTATAAACAGAGATTTACCATCTACTATGCATAAAAAAGGGCCAAGAGCAAATACTGAATTTTTATCGAGTCTCCCCTTTGTATCAGATGCGTGATATTTGCATACGCGACAAAAAAAAGAGAAGTTTTGCCACCCTCTATTCATTCATCTGACCAAGGTTTGAAACTTTAATCAGGGTGTTCAAACATCCATTGTCGTACGCACCCTTTTTAACTTTAACGTTGTAAGTACATCAAATTGTTACTGTTACGGAAATCAAGCTTTTGTCTTTGTAAATTCAATCATGTTTATAAAATTGTTTTATATTTATTTATTAAACCAGAATATATTCTATATATCCAATAGAATATTCAACACAAAATATTATTAAATACAAATGGGCATCCCATAGTGGTTCACGTTGTAAATGTAGATTCGGTATCTATAATCAAATATAAAAACTAATTTAAAACGAGAGTAGCATACTTGGAGATATCGATAGTATTGTATATTTCAATTTTAACAATAATATGATTCTTTTATTTAAATAGATAAGTAGATAGATTTCATTTATTGCACAGCTTAGATGAATTTAGTACAAATATACACAGAATTAACATAAATAAAATATTTTGTGCTACATATCCCTATTATTTTATTTAAAGTTTGAAAATTCTCTTCACTGACCAATTTTTATTTGATTCTCTTGAACTCTTACTTATTTAATGTTCTTTACTTTTAATAACACTTATCAGATCAACAGCCATTAATCTCTTTTTGTCAACATTCAGAGACAGATCATTTAAAGTAATATAATTAGTAATTCTAACTAGATATGTTCTTTTTTATTTGAGTTTTATCTAGATATCTTCTTTTTTTTTAATCGTATCATCTGCATATGAGAGTTAACATATATTATAAGTAATTGCAAATCAAAAATTATACGTCAACGTATTCAGATTGTAAAAATTGTAGTATTGTTACATGATAATATTCTTTAGGTTAGTATTATAGTGGTTATGTTCAGTTATGAAAAAATAACAAAGTTCCAAAACTAAATAAAATGAAAAGTTAATTTTTTTTGAGATTACATAATTACATAATACAATATTTAAAATGTATAAATTTAAAATATATAGAGACGTTACAATTATAATAACGCATCAGTAACATTACGACTGTGAAATATCACAGTCGGATATTACATTTTAATACGTTAGATTGAACTCGAGATTCAATAAGAAAATTCTTTGCTTTATAACAGGGGACTTTAAGAAAATGGAAATCTGTGCAAAGGAAATTTATTCCGCCAATCAAATTTCCTGAGAATTCCAAGTTTTCACTGTGAATTTCATAATTTTTTTCAAGTACTTAAACATATTTTTCATTTTTTTTCTATCATTTCAGTTAAGGATATAATTGAAAATTTAATACATTATATTATCTTTTTCTAAAATAATTATATTTTAAAATTATTTTTAATAATTTTTTTCCATCATTAAAAATTAAATAATAAATCGTTCACAGTTAAATTAAACTACATTCCATTTCTAAATCCAATATTAATAGTAAATTTAACAGTTTAATCTCAGCGACCCAAAAAAGATTAATAAATAAACTTGAAATTCTAAATTACAGCCAAAGAAAGCATATTAAAGAAAAAAAAAACCTTAAACAGCATGTCTTAATCAAAGATGAAAAAAGAAAAGTCCAACTGTCTACGGTCTTTTTCAATAAAGCTATGATTGCAGACTCGAGAAATATAAATAAGAGCGAGCCGTAGAAGAGCGAGTTACGCCGTCGCCCAAGAGACTCGAGATTGTCATACAAATTAATTCAAATATTTGCCGCTGCTGGGCGAATCTCGCTCTCTTTCGCCTTCGTTATTCTCTTTCTGTCTAGGCAAGCCCACTATATTTCAAAGTACATACACGATTCATCGAATATGCAAATAAGGAGTAAAAGTTTTCTGTTTTTTTTTTCTTTTTTTCATCGCCGGCGGCATGAAAAGCAGGGGCTTAACTAAGCGGTCTCGTTCTCGCGTACTGCATAACACCAAGTAGTTGCGGTATTGTGGTAAAGTACGGAGCCAAGGAAAAAGGATGAAAAAAAAAGCGAAACACCGCAGTTGCGACTCATCTTCAATTTTGTTTCTCTCACGCGGCGGTTATAGCGCGGTGGGGCATTTCAAACGTAACGAAGTCACTTTACGCGAGTGGCGCAGCATTTTCCTTGGCAAGGCTATGGTTTAGAGGATCGTTGTCCCATCCGAAATGATCGTAAAACTCAAACGTATATATACCGCGCGTACGTGACGTATTCGTAGAGTGAGAGAGGGAGAGAGAGAGCCGAGAACAAAGACACACGGGGGCTCGTCGTTGAAATTACGAGGAGCGTTGTAACGATCCTAAGGAGAATCTCCTCTGCCTTTCCTTTCGCTGCCTCCAATCTCTTTGTGCCTTTCTCTCTGTCTGCCTGCAGCCGTGGTCTTCTTTGAAGCTAGTGTTTCCAGGGCCCCGGCATCTTTGCACGGGGAGGCCAACGTGACCGAATTTTACGGTGCTCTCGCAGAAAGCACTAAATTACTCCGAAACGCGCCTTTCCTGTTGTGGCTGATTAAGAGTACTTCCTTCCCTTATTTACAGGCTTATCTTGGGTTCAAGCCAACTTATGCATGACAGCTACTTTTATAAGGATGCACTTGTAAGTGATAGGATTAAGTTGCTCTCTGTGCGAGCCTCCTCTGTACATGCAAGAGGGCTAGTTATACATTTAAGTCGTAATCTCTTTACGACAATTCAATAAGCGAGCGTGTCGCTAAGCCCTCGCCAAAATAAGATCTAGCAGTAAAAACCTCTTTGCGTCGTGCTTGTACTCTTTAAGCCTATCTTTTTAATTTGCAATAAAAGCTTTTAGTACTTCTTTTTTAAAGGGATAATTGGATATTCGAGATAACAAAGGATCATAACGTTTATGAAAATTTTTGTAGGAACTAGTTTTTTTTCTAAACATTGAATTACCAGTATCAAAATATTGTAGAATTCGTAAATAATAATATTTAATAAATCTTTATCAAATTTCATAATTAAAAAAAAATGTTTTAAAGTACTACTTTTAAATGTTCCAAACCATACTACTATAATAAATTATAATTAAGTACTTTGTTATTCTACAAACCCTAGTACCTATATTTTTTGTAATAATCAAATAATTGCACTTTTTAAAAAAAGTATAACCAACTATTTTGCTCTTTTTCAGATCAATCAACTAAGATCAAGATTCTTAGTCTATGATCCTGTGAAAAGAATAAATGACGTACTGATTGAAATATTGTTTTGATGCAGCGTTATTTAAAGCGATAAAGTAAGTAAGATACGATAATTAATCATTTTATGATAATATAATGCATATCAGTATATAAAATAATTCAATATAGTAAAGTACACTAAATATGAGAACCATAGACTTAATATATATTTTTTGAGGAAAAATCTCTTTCATACAAAATCTCATTTATGGTGAAAATGTTCTTTATTATGCATGGAATTAATGAAAGCTACGTGTGCAGAGAGCTCGTGGTTATAATGCTAATGCAAATGTTTCTACAATTAAATTTGAAAGTTTCATACGTGTAAAAAAACCTTAATAAATTGCTTTGAGCTAATAGCATTCCAACCCTTCAGAGTAATAGGTAAAATCTTCTTTATTAACGTGCTTGCAACACCAAAATTAAGCGTCCTATTCATTTCTGGATAATAAAATTAGTTTTGCGTAATTGTAACACGTGTATCTAGATAGTCGCGGAAGTCCGGGCCATAACGAGACTAGAGAGATAAAAAAATGGCGTATTGCTCTTTTTTCTGTGAAAAGAGAAAAAAGGGCCTCAGAAGTACGGGGAAGTGCCCAGACATTTACGCCGGAATAGCGGCATGATAATTGCAAAGAAGTTAATTAAGAACCCTGTAGGAATGTTCCTATTTGCATTTACGTTCACCTCTGTAGTCTGACCTGCTCGGGGCAGTCGTAAGAATCCAAGTGAACTGAAAAGAGATAGCGAAACGACCAATGGAAGAAAAAACTACGCGCAAAACTGAAGAATGCGTTTCTCATTTAATTTTAACGAAATTTTTAATTTACTGAGAACTGAAACTTCAGCTCGATCTTACTTCTCTTGTTTGTAAAGAGACAGTGTATTAAAAATCAGAAGATTAAGTGCAGTTGTGTATTATTTTTTTCTTTGTTTAATTATCAACTATATAAATATCATTATATTATTTTATTTTCGTGTATGAAATATTCTTCAAATTTGTCAATACAGATTACTATAAGTTAAAATAGGGAAAGATACGACATAATTATAATAATACCAACATATTACGCTACACAATGTAGTTATTATAACATCTTATGTTTATAAAATGTTAATTAATAAAGTCTATGAGTTTATTTATTTATATATTTAATTTTTTGAGAACAATATTTAGAAAAATTTACAACATAAGAACTATTATTTTAGACACTTTTCCTAAAAATTATGTGATAATAAAATTGGATATATTGTATTTTAGCAACTGTAGGTTAGGTAATAATATAAAATACTTCTACGATACTTATTACTATTCGTTTATATACAAAAAAATCTATCTTTGAAGCAACTTTATAAAACTGACAATTTCCCCACTTCATCTTAAACTGATCTATTATTTACTATTCTATAATGTAAGCGCGCGCTAATTTTATCATTTATAGATATACATACAAAAGCGTGAAATATTAAACACATAATTTTAGAAACTGTTTATTTAATTTTATCGAAAGACGAGTACTTGTATAAATTTTCACGGGTATACCTCAAGTAAAAATACTCAATGCTTTAGTAAGTCTCTCTTGTAATTATTTCGGAAAATATTTTTGGCTAATTTTACGAAATTAATTTTTTCATAATCTAAGATAATTTGATTTGGATAACTCAATAAATTGAAGAAGTCCAATTTTCGATATATTTAGTATATATATATTTAAGTAGCCGTTAATTTTTTGTATTCCGACAAATTTGAGTATTTTGATAATTTCGGGATACCTGACCCGACCAGAGACTGTTAAGTCTAAAGTCAATAATAATACAGGTAGTCTAAATGTTTAAATCACTGTATTTTTTACTAAGTTTTAAATATTATGCGGTATGTGTATCAACGAGTGCATGAAATCTGATGGGCTTCAAGTTTATATTGATTATAACGAATACAGTAGTACTTTCCTATCCTAACTTGAGAACAGTTCACCTAGACAGAAGTTAATTATGATTTTAATTAGCAGTATACGTGCGGAAACTTGCGATTGCAGTCGTAGTTGCGCGCCACCGAACGGACACGCTGTTTTGCCCTCATTAAATCGGTAGTTCGGACTACTTTGGAAACTTTTGTGACAGTAATTGCAGCCGTAGTTCGTTGGTAATGCACGCAACGAAGTATAAATATTCTTTGTTTCAAGTGCACTGTTATAACTAACTAAGGAAACTGTCATGCCCTGTTTACCAAGATATGATATCCGTTGCGCGTAGTTTAATCTTATAGGTCCTAGTTAGTCCGTAGTTATAGACTACCATAATGAAAACTTGTATGGCAGAGAAAATTTTAGATAATAATCATAATTCTATAACTAAATAACTTACTTTTTATTTGATCAAAATAATCATTTAAATTTATTATATAAGGGCTAGAAAAGGTATCTTTATATTTAGAGGTTTTCTCCAGATTTTTTAATATAGGTAAAACAGATGCAAGTGGATAAACAATAAACCGAATAAAAATCAAAACATAAAATAGTAACATTTAAATTATGATATCTATCTTTATTAAAGATACAGAACGTCTCATAGAAAAGTAATTTACTCTTTTTTTTATATTATTATTTTATTTTTCATTTAAAGAACTGACAAAAGTCAAATGTCAAATTTACAAAAATGACAAAGTTTCAGGCATTCAAGTAAAGTAATCCACGGTCCATGCGTTTTCTCAGTAGAACATTTTTCGAACTTCAAAAAGTTGTTGGCACAATCTTATTTGATAGATCTTGCTGAAAGTTGCAAGAATATTTTTCAAGGCATCTTGAAAAGTCTTATTTTCTTTTATTAGATTTATACAGTAAAGTATGTTGTTTTTAAAAATGTATATATATAAACTGTTATAGATATTATAAATACTTTGCTTTTAAATGAATGAAATAATTTTCAAATATTGAATCTGATTATTAGAAAATTTACTATTTGTAACTACTATTTATTTACTAGAAAGGAGTCCCCACAGACTTTATAAAAATCACTTTCTTCAGTTAAGGAACAAAATCTGTATTATTAAAAATCTCTGAAGTATATGAATTTAAAAATCTTATCTCCTCAAAGTGCAAAAAGACTAGATAGTGCAAAATCAAGCGTCTCCCCCTTCAAGGAGCAACAAACTTTAAATCTACTCTAGATAAAATTTACCCATTAAATATGGTTAGAGGCTAAGAAATAGCATTAAATCTATTTTTACTAGGGATTAACAAGCCATCACGAAACAGTCGCTGCTATCTTTGGGTGAGCATCAAAAAAGCGAAAGCTCGATTCAAATTTGTACTGATGAGTCGAATTTTTCTGAATCGAATCACACTTTTTACAAATGACTTTTTTGACTTACATTAGTAATTAGAATGTCCAAACAGTCGAATGCTAAAAAAAAAGGCATGAAATATTATCGAAATAGTTCAACTCGAATGGCTTTCGGCAAAAAAAGAGAATTTTCTTTGATAAAAAAGTAGAAACTTTACAAATACTATAAAAACATTTAGTAACTGTATTTTAGATTAGTATTTGCATTTGTAAAGTTTTTACTTTTTAATCAAAGAAAATTCTCTTTTTCTGCCGAAAGCCATTCGAGTTGGTCTATTTACGACGGTTTGGACATTCTAATTACTAATATAAGTCGAAAAAGTCATTTGTGAGAAGTGTGATTCGATTCAGAAAAATTCGACTCTTAAATGTAACAATTTTGTTTCATAGAAAAAGGATCCCGATTCTATAGCCGTAGATGCATGTACATTAAATTGGAATAAATTTTTCATTTACGCGTTTCCTCCCTGTTCTGTCATATTAAGAGTGATTCAAAAAATAAAGAATGATTATGCTGAGGGTATCGTGGTCGTGCCAGAATGGACTGCACAACCATGGTACCCATTGATTTCTGAACTTTTAATAAGTGAACTGTTACGTTTTAAAGTTAAAGATTACCTTATTATTTCAAGCTCGGAGAACTCATTTTGGAACAAAATTACCCTGGTGGTCAGAATTTGGTCAGCAAGACATTCGAGATAAGAGGAATTCCAAAAGCATCAATGGAAATCACATTCTCGTCTTTAAGTGGATATTGATATAATATGCAGAACAGCAGGTTGGACTGAACGTTCCAATATATTCGCAAAATTCTACGTTTTAAAATTAAGTAATAACCAGAGTACATTTGCGAATGCGATTTTGAATATAATAAATAATAAATGTAATAGTGTTTAAGTTTTTGTTAAATTCAAATCTGTATTTATTTATTTCATTTTTAAAATAAAATAAGCTTATTTTGCATACCGCCATAACATTTACTTTAAACATCTACATTGATCATGAGGCAGAGGCGCAAAAGACAATTGTAAGATTAAACAAACTTACCTGTAAGTAAAGTTCTATGTATAACGCGCCTCTTCCGAAATCATCAGTCCCACCTCACGTTCGTACCTTTTATTAAGGTAAACCATGAAACCCCAATTAAAATGTTATGGCAGAAACTTTGAAAAAATGAAGTAGAGTGCAAGAGAGCGTACAGGAAAATCACCAATATGCGCAGTCGAAAGTGGCGACTCGCTTGTTTTTTTATAAACTTTGAAATTTGTGGCTAGAATGGTATAAGTTGGGGGACTTACATTACAATAAATATCGGTGTAAAATTTTTGTTAAAGCACAGCTTTGTCATGTTTGTCGGGACTTACTCAAAAGGACGAGCAAAATTTTTTCTTAATTTAGTATAAAACTACAAAGGCATTTGATAAAGCATTTGAAGTATTGGCAAGCTGTCAGATAAGTGTTTTATATATCTTTCTAAGAATACTTTTGAAAATACTTTTGCAAATATTACCAAATTTATACAGTAAATGTATTCATGTTTGTGGACGTAGCAATCATATGCTACAATGAAACGATTTACATACATATGAAAAGTTTATTACAAAGAATTTGCAAGATATCTACAAAAATAACTTATACATGATTTAATTTTACTTAATTAAAAAATCTTATAATACTTAGATATTTTTTTAAAAGGGAAAAGCAGAGATTTAATAAAGACAAATAATAACCTAATGTAACAAAATTGATCTATTATTAATAGTGCTTAAATATTACGAATCTGTATATAAGAATAATGTATTGTTAAATTTTTGTGCTTTGATTATCAGCAAAGAAAAATAATACTATAAATATGAATATGGACATATGTCAATTTTTTTATTGAAAATAAAAAGGGAAAACGAAAAATAGAGCTCGAGGTAGCGTGAAATTTCTTCCATCTCCCGGCGAAAAAAAGTTTATTGTTCCGAATTTTCGACTGCCAGGCTCGATCGCTCAAACGGCGAAAAAGCTTTTGCGATCTGTTAACCGGTGTTGAAATGGTCAGTTTGGGGTGGCGATCGATGGTCCTTTCTCACCAAACCCCCCTTTCCCCCTCCTGTCTCTCTCTCTCTCTCCCGTTTGGCATCATGAAATTCCAGCGCACTGGCTGTGCGTGTATGTGGTGGCCTCTCATGTATTTCGTGCATATACATATATAGAGAGCAGAGTGGCGGATGGGGTAGACCGAGGCAGCAGCAGGAGCAGGACAATCAGCGTCAGGTGTTTGCCCGGCCTGATTAACGTTGTTCCTCGAACGGGGGATAAGGTACGGCTGACTACCTGCCGCTGTTGTATCGGCCGTAACGCGCTTAACTGGCACGAGGATTTCGGCGGAGCTAGGAAACAGGCCTGCCAATTTCCCTCTTCTGTCCTCTTCGTTGAACCTCGGCGGCGCGCGCGCATTGGCCCTTGTTTGCACTTGGTCTGGCAAAGCATTCATTGCCCTGATTTCAATCCCCCAGACTCAACCCCTAACTCGGAACAAGATAAACGTACCGGAAGGACATACCCATCTCCCTTCGAGATAAACACTATAGGTATACACGCAAATAGTCAGCTATTCCAAGTAACCTGAATTTTTAACGCTATTTTCGCATGCCTTTCACTTCAATTTCAACGATTTTAAATTTGCAGTACTATTCAATATTAATGTTTTAAGGTATTATAGATTATATATTACGTTTGCAGACGTCTACAGTTTTCTTTATCTTCAGTTAGCCAGTTGTATCACTAAAAATAGATTGCTATAAATTTTTCAAAGTTTTATAATACTGCAAGATAATTTAGTCACATTTTCCATGCCTTTTATTGTCAAAAATGTTATTATTAAATTTTTAATAATACATACATGACTTACTACCTCACTGAGAAAGTTTTGTGACTGTGAAAATAAAAATTTTGAAACTTTAAATGAATTAAATTTTTTTTAATGGTAGTTGAATCCAAATTTTCTTCACAATGAACTTTTCAGAAAACGTTAATGCCTATAGAAATTTAATAGCTTTGTAAAAACAAAATTATGATATAGTAACAGTATTTTAAAATAATCTTATTTAGATAGACTCATTATATTTATTCATTAATCGCTTTTCATTTTCTTAATAATAAAAGCATATTATCAAATGCATACAATAGTTTTTTTAGCGGATCATCAATAACGAATTGAAGGCTAAGCAAACTTTGTTATCTTGTCAGATAAATGATTACTCGGTAGTCGGTAACGCAGATTTCCGAAATGAATGAAGTACCGAAACGCAGGGGGTGCGGCGACAGCCCAAACTCACCCCTCGAACAGCGCCATCTGTCGGTAACAAATCTGCATTACTTCCAGAGTAAAATGGTTAAGCTACCCGCTTATGCAGTGTGGTGGCGTGACTAAATTTTTTTTTTTTTTTAACAAACCGATCGATCTTATTCAGTCTCTTTCACCGGCTGCTGTTAGCACGAGAGTTCATTTATCCTAAATTATGTTTTGCGTTATGCATAACATCAATACTTATTAATATTACGCCTGTCAATATCTAGAATCATTATTAATAACAGTATTAAAAAATTCTATAAATAATGATCCATAATAATTAAATATAATAAATGAGAAAACGGAACTAAGTTACAGACTTTTTTATTTTCATTTTAATTCATATTTTAAAAAGTAGAATTCTTGTAAAAGTATTTCATAGTACTCACATATTTATTAAAGTAATCAAATTTTATGAGAATTTGTTTTTAATTTATAGTTATTTTTTAGAGTAGTAGTAGAGTAGTTTATTTTTTAGTTAAAAAAATTGTTTTCACACTAACTCTAAATGCGAGGTAAAATTGAACAATCTTCAAAACAAACTTGTTTATGCATTCAAAGTAAAAACCATTTCAGACTCACTTTATTTTTAATGCTATTTTTAAAGCTAAGATCTTTCGAGAAAATATTGAAAAAAGTTATATGGATTAATTTAAAATGTTGAAATCTATGAAATAAATTCATTAAATATTATCTAAAACTTATTTTTGACTAAAAATATAGACCCATATGTAATGTAAAATTTTAGCTTACTTATTTTTACACTTACTAATTTTTGGATCGAAAATTCAAACTGTAATATGATGAATTTCATTTAAGACTAGAGTATTTTATTCAATTTTCAATTTCAGACTGCTGGTTTTCGGTAAAAGGATGCTCTATCCCTCGCGATAAAACTTTATTTTCGCTGAGCACGAATAGCAAATCTGAGATTGTAACACGCGACTAAATGACTTCCTAAAATACGCGTGACGGGTTTGGCCTTGCAGGAAACAATAGCCACTAAACTAGAATGAAATACTCGATGATAATATTCCATTGCTAATTAAGACACAAAAGTAATCTCTCAAGGGTGGTTATTATCTGATTTGCACTTGACCATAACTCAAAGAAAAAAATTATGCGCGTGGTAATCTTAGCTGTCTGGATGACATATATAACAAAGAAATATAATAGATTTCGTGTGAAAAAATTTTATTAATTACTAACCTATCATAATGATTTATTTAACCATTTATACAAATAGCTTCATTATAAATATATTAATTATTTAGAATTAAAATGGGAATCTAATAAAATTTTCAAAAAAGTATTTAATATTTTTTATTAAAATATCTTCCAAATAATCTATTAATTATTAATTTACTAACTTTATCTTATTTTAAGATGAAAAATATTGAAAGTAAATAATTTATTTACGACAATCTTTTTTTTTTTTATATATGAATGTTAGATATGAAAATGACTATTCTAATTTTTTGAAAAAGAGCAATCACATAACTACTTTTAAATTCGAAAGAAAAATAGATGATTTGAAATTCTCAAATGACGAGACAATGAATAATAATGTTCCTTTTATTTCATAAAGAAATATCAACTTTTCATATTCCACCTTTTACAAGGCCAATAATTTTCGAGCGCATTTTCATACTTAAGATTCTCGTCAATTTCAGCGTGCATAATGAAATTTCTCCGCGAAATAGCTAATAAATTGAATAAAACGATAGACTGCTTAATGAATTTGAAAGTGTAGCGAATGTTCGCGTAGCGCGCTAGCGCACGACGCGCTCTCTCATGTACTCCTTTCAGAGCAGCCTTTCTCTTCGTCGCTTAGTCACTTTGATGTCGAGCTCGATCTCCTCCCTTCCAACCCCCCTGCCCCCTCCTCTCTCTTTCTCTCTGCATAATCGCAAAGTAGGTATATAAGTAGTCCTTGCACACTTTCTCGCGCAAGCCGCAGGCTGAGGGCGCTCGTACCGCGGCGGCGGCGGCGGCGGCTCTCTTGCTGTAGGACGATAATTGTTTCGCAGCCGCACGAAGCTTAAAGCTCTTTATGCCGGGGAGAGAGCTTTATTTCGCGGTCATCAGAGCAGCGCGCGCGCAAAGCCCGACAGACGGAAGCACTCCTCGGAGAGAAGCGGGATTAATTAATAACTATCTCCGACATGAAGCCACTGCGACATTAAGGCTAATCTGCAGGATCGCCCCCTGAGCCCTGCCGCCGCGAGAGCGGGAATTAAATCAGTGCTTATTTGTCACGAGCGCGAGAGGCGCTTTTTTTCA
This sequence comes from Eupelmus urozonus, assembly GCA_900480035.1. Taxonomy (NCBI): domain Eukaryota; kingdom Metazoa; phylum Arthropoda; class Insecta; order Hymenoptera; family Eupelmidae; genus Eupelmus; species Eupelmus urozonus. The sequence continues at coordinate 32,114 of UELX01001957.1, forward strand.
TCTGCCGCTGCTGCTGCTGCTGCTGGGACTTCGCTCTGGATTAACGTTACCGAGCCAAGCCGACTAGCTCGCGCGGGTCCATTCTCCGTCGTATATCTGCTTACGGTCGGCTTTTCTCTTCCCTTTTGCTCTGCTCTGTTCAAGTGACTTCTAATTTTAAGCGCCATATTTCCCTTATACTTAACTTTCTTATGTGACAAATATCCCGTTTAAACTTTTATCTGCCCTTATTCAATTATACTTTTACTTTTTTCGCCTAGTAATATTTTAGCCTAGAGATTTATTTAATGAAATTTGGTTGCCTTATTCTTTTCCAGTTATTATATTTATCGAAACTTTAGAAAAAGGCCATGTTTTCGCTTAATTTGTAAATAGTTTAAAATAATATTTCAATTAAAACAATTTCGAATATTATATTACTGAACATAAATTGTGATAAAGTTATTTATTCATCAATAAATATATTAATAATAATGTAAATAGAGAGGAAAAATCTTAGGCTCAAACGGCAATACAGGCTCTTGATCAATCCATATTATTCCAATCTAGTTAAAAAAAGAGTCAACAAATAAAATTTTATAAATTCTTAAATAGACATTCACAGTCTGACCAATTTCAGTGTATTACTACTTAGGAAAAATTGGGGTTTAGTGAATCTGTTACAATGTTTACAGATTTTAGCTGCTATTATACCCAAATCGTTTTTAAATAAATCTTATGTTATACGTATTATCAAATGTATTTTACTTAATATCTACACTACTAAATTAATATTTATTCTCATTAAAAAAAATAATTATTTAAAATATTTTCAAGTTTTTAATTCATATATCACGTTATTCTGCTATTTGGATAAAAAAAATATGTACGATTATTTCTGGGAATTCATATACTGGGAATTAAATCACGCACAATGCCAATTTAAAAATAAACATCCTTGAAAAAAAAGTCATGCATAAAAATTCGTAATTCAGAAGCCTACCTCGTACGTATTCCAATCGAAAAGGGTGCCTAAAATATTAAGGAATAAAACAAGCTGGCAGGACCCTAAAATTTTTACGAATACCTCGGCAGCAAAAGTGAGCTATCTCAGTAAAAAAGGCGCAAGAAAAACTGGCAGCGAAGTTGGTGTGAAGAACTTTTGACATGACCTCTGTCTCTTTTCTTTTTCCTCCATCTCTCTCTTTCTCTCGCTTGCTCTCGCGCTAAAAAAAATTCTTCTGTCAGTCAGTTAAGGCGAAAGAGATGGAGATAAAAAGAGATAGAGAGAGGCTGCAAGGGAGGGAGGAAAAGTGCAGGAGTCGGGCGCTGTTTTTCATAACCGCTTCCGGAATATTCCTTTTCCTTACCGCTTATATTAGATATATATTGCATTTGGAAAAAAGGTAGGGCGAACAAAAGCTCGCTAGCACGCGGTAAGTTTTATCTGGCCCGCGCGTAAAAGTTAATGGAAAAGAGGCCGGGCCTTTTTCTCTCTCTCTCTTTCCTTCCTATGTTCGCTTTTTCCCCACGCCTCCGCGCAATCTTTTCGAAAAGCGACTGCCAAGGAAAAGTTCGCATTTTCGTTGTCGGCTCGTATACGTATACATACACCGCGAAACGCGTGTAGCTCAGCGACCCTCAAGCGCGCGCTCAAACCCGCCCTTTCTCGCGTATCAGATCAGCGCCGCTCTCTCTTTCTCTCTCTCTCTCTCTTTCTCTCTCTCGAGGAGGAAAGTGGAGGCAAAAGAGAAAAAAAAATACAGGCAACGCGTTTAAGCGAGTCGTCACATTGGTATGCGCGCTAGTCGACGGGTGTCCGTGGCAGCGGCTGTTATTTCGCGAAACGGATCTATTTTGAGGGTGCCTGACCCTTAAGTGATATGTGCCGGGCATACAATGGGGGAGCCCATAGCGAGCGATAGAAAACGAGGGTGGCAACGTGTTTGCCAACGACGACCTGCCGCTCTGACTCCCCTCTCTAGCCTCTGGAGCGCCGGGGCCACATCTACATGTGTTTTCCATTCGTCAGTGAGAGAGAAAGATGGAGAGCGCAATGCGGGCAATCTGAATATATTTATCTGTCTTATCACAACGTCGCCCGATCAGCGGGAATACCATTTACAAGGGGAATTATTTCCATATCAAAGTTATCGACTCGTCTCTTTCTTTTTTTTGCTCGGCTTTCGTCGCTGCTTTGGAGATAGAAGCGTTCATTGTATTTCGGGGCTGTTCTAATTCATTAATCATTCTTTTATCATATACGCATGACTTTCAGCTATATTAATTGTTGGTTGGCAAATAGATTGGGCGTACGCTTTATTATGCTTAGAGTTTCTGATAATTTTGCTTGAACATTTTCTGTTGTAACGGTTGCATTCTGTTTATGTATTTGTTTGAACTAAAATCTGTGAATAATAAATTGAAATTTGAATATTTTATATGTATTTCATGTAAATGTTTACTTACAGTTTTAACAATAATTTATTTCTTTTAATTTAATTAGGCATTGCACATACTTATCATACAAATAATTAAAAATATTATAAATAAAAGAAAATAATTTTTTTTTCTTCTTCGAAAAGATTAACATTAAATTTACGAAAATCTTGAATAAACAATAAAAGACAAATAACAAATAGAAAAGCTTTTAATTTCAAAAGCACAATTTTTTATTCACGAGTTAATGCATATATATTTATTTTTACTGAAACTAGCAAATAGCGCAGCAACAAATATTGTAAATATTTAACATGTCTGCAGCGGTTATATTTTTTAAAATTGAAAATCAAGCTACACAAGTTTTAAAAAATGAAAATAACTAAAAGCGAATAAACATTGTACTATAGAAAAAAAAGGAAGTAAAAGGACAATCGCTGTTCACTTCTGAAAGATTTATTAACCGACTGTTTTTATGCTTCAAAGTAAAACAAAGTAGAAAACGAAAAAATTCAAATAAAAATACTGCAACAAGTTCTAAAAAAAATATCAATACCGTAAAAGCAGTAATTAAGTCCCCGACTAATTGTAACTTTTAACATTAAACTTTAATATTTCAATGAAACGAAATGAATAAAACGGCTCATCCAACGCCAGGGCAATATTGCATTAAATTACGTTAGCCGTGTCCCATTTGCCTGGAGCCTCGTCCCAGGCTTAAACTATCTGCTTCAAAGGACACTTTTCTTCCGGAACGTTAAGCCGACAATCGTATTTCCCATTCTCAGGAAGGATTCTCTCTCTCTCTCTCACTCCTAGGCTCTCGCAGCTTTGCTCAATCTGGGCGCTCGCGTTATAAAGTAACTCGAGCGCGGCTCAGAGAGTCGAGCGCGCGCGCAGATTGGAAATTGTGTGTACCCTTAAGAATTCAGCGCGGCTGCACTTGCGGCGTAGTCGCATAACTACCTACTGTCGTTAGCGCCAGCCGCCGTGAATATACGAACCTGTTGCCAAACTATCGGAGGCCTCGGGAGCGCAGTGCCGAGCTCCCTTTCTCAGGCGCGCATTTTCGAATAATCGATATATACGCGCGTATATATGCGCTCCTCCGGCACGAGTCACGCGTATTTTTAAGCTCCCTCTCAAAATAAGTATCACTTGAGCTCTTTAAATTAGTTGCTGAGCCGCTCGAAAGTGCCGCCGAGTTTTATAAGTTAATTTCGAACAAAGTTCGGAGGTAGGCGAAAGTTTCAAGTGTCAGTTTATTTAATACTATAGTTAAATGATTAAATCATCTTTAATTCATTGTATAACTGCGTTGGAAAACTTGAGTTTTAGGAGAAATGGTATTTGCAGCGGCGAATCCTTCAAATGGATGCATTAGATTTTTCTATTTCAATATTTACATCGGTCATGTTTTGTGCGAAGCATGGAATACGTACATGCAGAATTTATTTTTTAAGGATATAGTGTAAAATAAACAACTTTAACTGTTCTACTTTTTAATGACGCTCTGTAAATTTTAAATAGTGCAGAATGCCCCACTAAGTACTATTTAGTGGAATTCCCACTAACAAATAGTAAAAAATTCACTACTTTATCATTAATATTCACTAATTAAATCGTGAATTTTTACTATTTGTTAGTGCGAATTCCATTATTTAGTACTTAGTGGAGCATTCTGCACTATTTAAAATTTACAGAGCAGATAAGTGAC
>UELX01001958.1:0-36227 GCA_900480035.1 Eupelmus urozonus
CTATAAAACACTACAAAACAAATGAAAAATTTTTTAAAAATCCAATAAATTTTTATACCAATCCGGAAAAACCAATAGAAATGCTTTCGATATTGATTACATAAAGTCAATACTATCTGGAATTGAGATTGCCAAGGCAACCGCGCGCTCCTCCAAGATTAAAAGCTCGGACAAATCGCGCGACGATCGAGCCGGATAAGAGTAATTGTACCTACGAGGCGATCCCGGCGACGACGAGGATCTATAAGGCGATTAGAATTAAAATTATATACCAGGCCGGAGCGTTTATAAATAATGCAAACGAACGTATCACCGGCGCGACTTCATTTTTTTTTCTCTTTCTTTATTCTTAAACGGGTCCGAGGAGTTATGATTTGCAAATATTACAAATCATAATAACCAGGAGCTTATTTATCTGTGAATGTTTATGGATTGGAGAAAGCTTATGAATAAATTGAATCTTAAGAGCCGAGCTTTACAGAGAGACTCGTAATTGCTAGCTTGGTACGAAAGAAAAGTTGGAGTTGCGTAAAAAAAAAATTGATTCTCGAGCCGAGTGAATAAGCGTTTTGGAAAGGAGAAAAAAAAGAGATTATAGAGCAGTATTTTAATATTGGAGATAGAGAGTGGCTATTAGTAATAAGTGCGAATGATAAAATGAATTATGGAAAGGAAATTCGCGATTTATTAGTGAGTAATTTTTGTCAACGTTGATTTTACTGGTGATTGGTAATTGACTGGAGTTTTGAAACGTACGTTTTTGTTTACGTGTCTTACAACATGTTTTAAAATCATTTCTGAACTGCGTGAAAACGATTGTTTTGCATAATACAATAATCGATAAATAATCATATTTTGATATAAATTAACCGTAATTCTTAATTATTATTTAAAACCAAATTATTTACAGTAACAAAACTCAATATTTCACAGAACAACTTATTTTATTTACAAATTTAAAATACGTATTTACATATTACCCGATGATCAAGCAAAAAACTCCGTAACCAAATATTAGGCGCAGCACAAGCACATTGTGAAATTAGACATCAAAACTCATTCACAAGAAATTCGTTCCGCGCAAAACACGAGCCGAACTTTCTAAAACACTAAAATTTTCGGCCCGCCAAAAATCTCTAAACCCGTTTTCCCTCAACCTGCCCAACAAACCGCGATTCCAGCGGAACCGATTGTCCAAAAAAAAAAAAACACTTCAGCTCAATAACCCATCGTCCTCAACTAAAAACCCAACGTAGTAACGCGCACCTCCCGCGAATTTACGGCGACCGGTTTAAGCGCGGAATTTTACTGTCGCTTCGTCAAGTGCGCCTCATGCGCAATTAGCGGCTCCTTCTGATAAAGGCACCTTTTCACTTTTTTTTTTTTAAGAGGAGGGGGCGTGGGCTTGGTAATCTCGTGAAGCCAGCCGCGCGCTCGTTATCTCAAAGGCTTATTATTACATTAACGAAAGCGAGGCTCTCGTTTTTTCGACGGCAAGGCTAATGAGGAGCCGCACGCATGCAACGCGTTGTTTGGCCGCTTTGTTGGTAAATTGGAAATCGATCGGTGCAGCGCGTGGGTTTTAATTTTATAACAAAGGGGGGAATTGCCGATTTAAAAAGGGTTACCTCAAATAAAGATATCTTAAGTGAAAGCGAGTATTAAGAGATTGACTTATTGCTTGTAAGTATAACCGCGGAATAAAAAAAAAGGAAGCGTACTTATTCAGGCTTGCATGTAAATTTTTCTACAAAGAATAAAGCAACCGGCAATTAACTTTTCAATGCCTCCAACGCTAACTGAAAGTTTCTCAAATAATCGCGCTCGTGTCTTTACGTAACAATAAATAAAAGCAATCCGAAAAAAGCACGTCAATCCGGGCCCCAGCTCATAATTATATTAATTACAGCCTCCATTACCATAAACAAGCCAGCCTCCATAAAGCCTCCTCGACTTTTCCAAAACGTCCAGTCCAAAAATAGTCGTCCTACCCTCGGGCTTATTTACATCCACGCAACCCCTGGCTGGAAAAATGTCCGTTTTCCAATCAGCATAAATATTTTCCGCGCTCGGAGAGAGAGAGAAAAAAGGACGCCTCTTCCAGGCTAGTGTAATAATCGTAAAAAGTTGCGCCTCACGGTAGCATGCGAGCGCGCACGGGTCAGCTCAATCAGGCGCGCGTCGATGCAAGTGTATGTATATAGGGAGGCGCTTGTGGAAGCTGCCGAGATATTTCAGATCGGTATCGATGCGCCGCGAGGGATGCGAGACTGGAAGAGAGAAAAGCGAGGAGTGAGAGTGGATAATGGGCGAGTTTTAGCGGGCGCGTTTAGGAAGTGAATGGGAGTGCTTTTAGCGGTTGGAAAGTGGGTTTGTAATAAATGAGAGTTTGGTGGTTGATTTTTTTTAATGATGTTTTCGCCGGGTGGGTTTGACTACTTGTTGATGTGGATGGTTGGTTGTTATTTTCGAGGGATTAAAGGATTGCAGCAACTTATTTAAATGTAATGCGCTGCATTTAAGAGATGGAAATGTATTTTGATTGATTTACTATGCGTAGTGATTCGGCTGTTTTGGCTGTCAAAATAGATGCTGGAGAATTATATAATCCTTTATACAGATTTCAGACTTTGAGCCAATCGCGTGAGGATAAATGATTGATGACTAAATTGATTTTCATTAAAGCCCGAGCTGCTAAGGCTTATTTTGCATATTGAAACAAATTGCAAAACTCGTGTATTAATGTTTTATGAGTATAAAAATGGTTTCGAGAATTATTTATGAGCGTAGCGATTTAAATAAATAGCAGCATGATAATCGATTGTTTTTCGTACGATCTTACTTAATTATATAACTTTTACTTTTTCTCCACATCATTATTTTTGAAGTAATTGATGTCTTTATCCATTTGTAACAGAGATTTCACATAAATTGATGGATTAAATTATTCACGATTGTCAAAGTAAGACCACCCAAAGCATCATCAAAACATTTCATCATTTGAACAACAAACCTTCCATTTAACTTAATTCAACAGACTAAAACTTCCCAAACACTCCATCCCCACAGCATCTCCAATTTCCAAAATCTTCCTCTCCACCCCACGCGCAAAAAGCCACCAAACCACCACCCTCACGTCCTCAAAAATCACATAAATAATCCCCCCACCCCTACCAACCCAATACCCCGCGCTTGTAACCCAGTCCCCATCTACTCTCAAAATAAAAATCCGGCGAATTCGAAGTAGCACGCGCTTGAGATCGAAAGAATGAAAATAGGCCTGCCGCCGTAAGCCGAGTCTAAGAGAAGGCGCGCGGCTATTTTTACGAGAGAGAGAGCCGCTCTCGCAGCCGAGTCGCTCTCTGTGTTAGCGCGCTCGCGCTTATGTATATAGTATATATCGCAGGTGCCGGTGACTCGTTGGCTGGCTGCTGCCGCGCAGTCTGCCACGGCCGCCGCCGTTCTCCGCTCGATTATGTTGCGCCACTGGCTCTCCTGGCAAGCCGAGAGCTTGTGCAACTTTTCCACTTGCCAGGCAGAGAGAGAGAGACTGCCTGGCGATGAGGATCGGGTTCGCTCTGGCATTGTTTGTCAGATTCTTTTTTTGTTTTGAGGGTGAGTTGGGGTTGTTGGTGGTGGATTATTTTTGCTTGGATGGGAAATTTAATAGGAGTTAATTAGGGAGTGAGTGTATTATTTAAGCTGTTGGTTAGGGACTAGAGAATTTCAGGGAATTAAATTTCTATTCGCGTATTTATTTATTGTGGAGTTGTAACGATGTTTGTTCCGTTTTGTGAAAGTTCATTAATCTGGGTTGGGTGACGAAAGGTTCTTGGAAACTTTGTTTTTATTAAAAACGTATTTTTTTTCAGAACGAAATGTTAGTTCGAAGCACTCGAACGGTTGAACATTATGTATTTATAGAGATCGCGTTCATAAATCAGTTTCACAGTGTATCGGAGCAGCGCGCAGATGTAGTATCAATTTGAATCAATTTTATTTATTGTGATTTAAATTTATCGTCTGCTTGCGAATAAATAATGACAGCTGTATTTTACGCTGCTGAATGGCGAAAGCATCTATTTTCCGACAATTATCAATATAGCACGAAACAATAATTTTCGATATTAAAATCGAAAAAAAAAATTGCAAAACGACCAGGAATAAAACCCTAAGAATAATTAAGCCATTTATCGCGCTCTAATAACGAAATTCCCTTTCGATCCGCACACACCCATCCAGAATTTCCCCTTACTCTCCTGAAAAACAAAGTGGCCGCCGAACCTTAAGACAGCGCGTGTAATTATGCATGTCGGTTATAGCCGCGCGCAACCATATAGATTGCCGATCTCTACTCTCGGCGAGTAAGAGGGAAACGCGATTTCCGATGCTTTTTATTCAAGGCTCCGCTGGCGCGCAAAGTGCCAATTAACTTCTTATTTTTCGCCTTTCCTCTCGCTCCTTTTGTGCGAGAGCGAGCGCGACGCGCCTAGAGTACAGTTTCGTTTTCCTCTTTTTTTTCTTCGCCCCATCGATTTAGCGAGCTTCTTTTTTAAGAGGCGCGACTCTTGTAATTTGTTTCGGCTCGTTTGCGACTTGTCGAAGATAGGCCCGCGGAGTTTGGCTGCTCGGGCCATTTCGTTATCCCGGAGTCGGCTGAGTTATGCTTTGGAGAACGCCCGATGATTTGTAGTGGTTTTCTAATAAATCGTTATTGGGTCGCTTCTAACGATCGATTGCGTGGGGCTATTGTGCGCGCGATCTGGAACCTGAGAAATTTTGCAATATCATACGTCTTTGTGTTCCGAATTCGTGGAAGCGAGTTGAGAAAAAAAAGTATTGTAAAAGCACGAAATGTGGAATACAAAGGAGAATGAGAAACGCGCGAGGTCGTCGCGGATGTTTTCGAAAAACTACGTAAAAAGGAAGCGTCTTGCGTGATTCCGCTCTTACCAGGAATCACCCGACAAAGGAGAGATATCGGTAAAACTCGTTTTTTTCTTCTCAACTTCAGAAACCGTTCCGAGCGCCGCGCTTAATTAAAAACGAATCGCGATGCATCGGCATTCAGCCAGCGCCGCTAAAAGGTGCAAAAAAATTACCGATGTTTTCGGGCCCGCGAACAGGTCTCATTACACATCCCGCAACCTAAAAATTAATTCGAAAATCGATCGAATTAATTAATTCATCGGGCTTAATTAAAAAAGAAAACAGAGCGCGCCGCGCACGCGCGCACCCAAACATAATAAAAACGTCCGCTCGCCCGGGATAAAATACAGGGCGACCCGATTACGTTCTTTTTTTTTTCGCAAAAGTGAAAGAGAGCATCGATTTCCCGCCGCGAGCGTACGTAGGCGGATTCATTAAGCACGCCCGAAGAGCGGATGACATTTCTTACGAAAGTATCGGTTGCAGGCGCGCACCGAAGATGGACGGATATCGAAATCGAGGCCAAAAATGGACGTCACGGCCCGTCGTCTGGGAATTTTCTCGCGATTCTTTATTACAATCGGAAGCATAGAAATTGCTGTTTTGTCGAGAGTGAGGTCTCAATCGATGCCAGATATATATTATTGGGCTTATCGGACTGTCAAGTCCGCGCGAATACTTTTGTAAGAAAGAAGAAATCGATTAAGGTGCAGCGAGAAATCGACGACAACGGCCAGCTGCCAAAGGCAATCCCATAAAAAGCTCGGGCCCACAATAATCCCTTCAAAATCCGTCAACACGCCTCCTCCTTTTCCTCATTCTTCCTCAACTTTCGATTTTACTCTCGAGCGGAATACATACATATGCATTGCCTTACGCGCAAAGAGCTCGCACCTTTCTCCGCTGGTGAAAAAAAGGTCGATCTCGATGACTTTCGATTCCTCGATTGATCGATAATTCGAGTTTTCTTAAGGCGCGCATAATTCCGGGCTACCAGCTACCGCCTCTCTAGGAACGGCTGCGATCGATGTGCCCGCGGTGAAATTCGACGATCCGGCTTATGTAACGTTTCGACGGTGCGTTTTTTTTCTTTATGATCGCCGGGTTGTTGGCTCTTTTTTTCTTAATAACGAGCGCGCGCCCGCGCACGTGGTTTATTGTGTTTTGGCGGCTGAGCGCGGGTTGCGCAAGCTTTTTTTGGTTTTATTTTCGCGGTTGTGCAAGCGATTTAATGGTATTTAAACGTCGAGAGCGATAAAGTGTAATTGACAGATTAAATGTGTAATGACGGCTGAGAGCACAAAGAAATAAGCTGGCTTGCTCGGGTCTGGGCTTTGTTAGACCCAAAGGCTCGGAATGTTTTCTTAGGATAAGAAAATAGCCTTTGCTTCGTCGGAAATGTAGTTCGACGGGACGTTGTTTCTTCCTACAAAAATAGTGCATTCTTTTTCAACAATTGTACAATGCATTTTAAAAATGTATCCTATAGTTAAATAAATTCAATTTTAACCAAAAGAGCTACCATCGTAATTCAGCGTCACATCGTAACAGCTCATAAAATCCGATGGTAGCCGTAACGTCAACATCCGCGTAACCCGCCTCTCTCTCTTTTCCCCATACCCCAGCACCTTGCACCTTTGCAAATTTATGCTTATACCCATCCAGCACAATCGAGCTCACGCATTTTTCACCGAGCAACCGTCAATTAATCCCCCCTCCTCCCCTTCACCGCCGGCGAATTTTCACCTCGGGGATAGCCATCGCGTGTTTCCTTAATCTTAACGTCGCGCGAAACTCTCTATCGGCCAAATCGACGAAAAAAATATCGACCCCGTGGCGGCTTTTCGCGATTGCCGCCATAAAAGAGCTTTTCGTGCGACGCGTTTTATAGTATAGGAGAGACTGTTTCCTTACGACCGGTGAAAATTAGAACAGACGCGCGTTATTAATGCACTTTCGTTTTATGTGCCATCAGCATCCTTTAATTCTTCAACCGCCCACGAAAACACGCGGGATTCGACGGTTTTGGAGTGACGCTGAAAATTGGGTTTCGCGAACGCGAGGCGCATGTATGATTTATCGGGGAGTTTTCGCGTGGCGCTGCCAAAAACGACGCTGCCGCTCCCGAGCTACCTGATTAAGTCGAATAACGACCGGCTGACCCAGTTTCCCCGTGCATGGGAGAGCCTCGCGAAACGCGGGCGTTCAAAATTCGAAAAAACAAAAACGACAAGCTCGTGCCTAAGCGATTAACGGAATAATCGTGTTCGCCGCGCGAACACCTGTTTTAAATAAACTTTCTCTAATTGAAACACTCGCGCGGGCATTAATGAATGGAACCGGCCGTTATTCAACTCGTAGAAACCGCTGTTTACACTTTTGAATGAGAATTTATACTCTCCGTAAAAGAAAAGCCAGCCGAGTATCGTTATTAATTTTCCCTCTGACAAACGATCGAGACCCACCCAAAAAACAAGTACGCCGAACTGTCAAAAGAGAGCAAGCCGGCGCGATGAAAAAATAGGGAGATCGTTATCGGAAAAACACGCGTCGTAAATCCTGCCCCCTCGCGCTAAAAAGCGCGCACGAACTGGCTCTCTCGCGGTGGAAAATAGAAGAAAAATGGCTGGATCCCGCGAGAGAGACACCTTATCGACCGCAGACGAAAAAGTGCCGGCCGTGAAACTCTCTCGCCCACGACGTGTGTTTTCACTGGGCGATTTTTGCGCTCGCCGCGCGGACTTGGGAATAAAAGCTAATTGCCCGCGACAGCCGGCAATTACGTCGGAAGCGGCGGCGGTGGCTTCCGGTGCGCGCCGAGCCGCGGGCGCTCAGCTGCAGTTGCGTGAGAGAGTGTGTGTATTGCCAAGCATACAGGTGTGTGGGTTGAGGTAGGGGGGGGGAGTGAGGATAGGAGATCGTCTCGGTCGGAGGATTTTCAGGAATCCGAGGAGGTGGTGCGGAGGTGGCTTGGGTTGGAGAGGGAAGGATTTGTTGAGGATTGGAGGTGTGTTTGAGAGGAAATGAAATTGCGGAACGATGGTGAAATGGAAGATTTTAGTGGAGGAAAGGCCGAGGCGTTCGAATAATTTTCAGTCGTTAAGTGACTTCCTGAAAATTTTCCCGTCAGAAATTTTAAAAACGCTTATTACGGGATGGAGAGCCTTAATTACGGTGTTTTGGCCACATCTGCTCGCGATAAATATTTTAAGGCGAAATTATGAGTGCGGTAAGCGCGAATCGCTTGGGCGAAATGCGAACTTTTCTCAAAGAGTGAAGATAATTTGTGGCGGCGATATTTTAAAATCGACCAGCGTTTATACTCATCGTTCGTTTTATATCGTTCCAAAGAATCAATTTTAATTCTCTCCAAACACTTTCTCTTTTTTACGAATTTATGATTCGATCATAAAGTATATACTCCAAAATCGAAGAATGAACGGTACAGCTTTAACAACTGATACTTATCCAATTTTGTTTGGCTGTTACGTAAGGAACCGAATTACGAGAATCAAAATTCTAAAATTAGATTTTTAAATAAATTTGAGTTGAGAACAAGCTACAAGCTACAGATCACATTACTTATTCCATTTATATCAAGCATGCACGAAACAAATAATACACCAATCACCCAAAAAATCGACTCATTTTATAAGCTCAGATTTGTGATTAAGAAAGTCGACGATCCATTGATCCAAGTCCGCTTCTCCACCATAGGGCCCAAAGCATTACTATTTCACACTCGCGCCGCTAATTGATAAAGATCGATAAAGCCGATACCGACGCTCAAAGCCGATAAGGAAAATCGTCCCCCGCAGCGCATTCGCGCGATTTTCGACGCGCACTTTGCACTTTTTCATCGGTTAATCGATACTGACGGTTTGTTTGAAAACGTTTCTAGATCGGCGCTGTTTGCTTCAACTTTCTTCTTGCGACCATGCAAAAAGGAAGGTGACGAGGTCGTTAGCGATGCTCGTGAATGTCGAGGCCGATAAGGCGGATTTGTGTACTGAAATGTATCGTGTTTTTGCTGGATCCGTGTGCCTTTACGGTTTATGATTTACGCGTATAATTGATTTGTTTACAAGCTGGGGTTGGTTTAGTTTTGTTGGGCTTTGATTGGTGAGTGGTATCGTGAGCTTTATTGTTTTTGTAGAGAAATTATGATTTGCGATCGCTCTAATTTGTCTTTGCATATTCATGTACAAATTTCTAATGCCTCGAGGTACACGGCTGTCAGGTGTAATAAAATAAAAGACACATCTGATAGTTAGAAATACATCGGCTAATTAATAACACATCAGAAGAACATATATACGTACAACACTGAACAAGAAAAATCAATGTACTTCTCATCTAACAAAATCTACTTCTATACAACCGATCATACTATCTCTTATTCCGTATTAATCCACCACAATTCTGATCGATCCACTTCTAAACAAACAAACCCTTCCACCCACACCGATAAACCATCAGTTAACCATACCCGCGCATCTCTGCGTTTCAATCCATCCGGATGCGCCACACGAATTCCTAATCTCCACGCACGTATGTATACGCATACAGAGACTCGACGATTACCCGCAAGTTGAAGGCTCCGTTCACGTGAGCCTTGTTAATTGCCATTCCCCAAGCGTGCACACAGGCCGGTAGTATAGCCTCAACAGAAAGGGACTTTCACTGCAAGCGAGACTGACAATGACCATACGTCCAGTGAGCTCGTCTCATTGTTTGATGAGTATGATTCGGGGATGAAATTAGTTGTTTGGGGTTCCAGAATAGTTGGGGAGTGTTTTTTAGAATATACGATCAATTAGACATTGTTTTGTTAATGTAAAATTACTGAATACAAATAAACGAACTTATGTTATGCAGTCTAGGTTTGGTTAATTTAGTAATTTAAAGTACTAAGTATGATCCTTAAATATTAATTACGAAGCGGTAAAACTTGTGAGTTCACTGTATTAAAAAACTGAATGTTGACACTGAATGATTTAATGGGGTACAAGATGTATTGATGCTGCAGCGACAGAACGTGAACTTGTGTATTGGAATCGTCGTTACGTAAGCTGCTGTAGCTAATTAAAATTTTACATTGACATTCTATTGTTCGACACAGGAAATGCACGTTACATAAGGCCGAATGTTCTAATATTTACTTGACGTGAATAAAATGTTTAGCTAATGAATGAAGACATGCATACTTAGTGACTCCTTGAGCGTACCGTTAGTTCTTACTTTATATAACGGAAATGTATTAGATTGTAATGAGCTATCTTGCAAACATCAGCGTTCACTTTAACCAAAGCGTATATTTGAAGAGTAGAAACTTTTAATTTTTTAATTAAATATTTTATAGGAAAAATTTGAAATTTGAATACCATTTATTTAAGAAGCATCATATTAATTCGTTAATTATTTCTATTTCATATTGTTAAGATTTAAATTAATTTTAGCAAAAAGTATTTCATGACATACATTTTTAACTATTATTTACCTTTACTCGTATATTCATTCCTAAACTCTACCCAATTCTTGTACCAAAAGTAAAATACATACTAACCCAGTAAAATTTTCGTACACCTGTGCTGCATCCTCCCCAAAATCCAACAGTGACTTTAAATACCCTTCAACCTAGACAGCTCAGAAAATGCCCTGGCCTTGGCTCCTTTCATTACACACAGCCGACAACAGACCCAAGCCGGCAACTTTTTTTTTCTGCGCGCTGTCGAGGAAAGCCTTTAAAGGGAGGAAAATCCAGGTTTGGGTTCGCGTGCTGAGCCGGCTCCTTTTATTAACGGCGAAAATTACGTGAAAGGTGCGCCGCAAAAGACGGCTCGTTTTTCTCAGAAACTTTTTGGTCAGTCCTCGATTTTGATCTGCTAGAGGTTCTAGGATGCACGACTGACTTTTTTTTCTTTTTCTTTTGGAGCAAAGACGTAAATTATGTGCGGGTCAGCAAAACGGTGAGGTTGAGTCGATAAATTTAAAGTTTTTTTTATGTTGGAGTTAGTTGTGGAGGTATTATGCAGATTGTTTTTTAGGAAACGAAGTGTAAACGGGGACGAACAGCATGAATATGGATTGAGCAGATAATGAAGTTTTAAATAAACTCTACAACTTTGTTCGTTTTGTGTTCTAGACCTACTTTTTCCACGATAGTTCTGTAGCTCATTTTAGTCTTAAACGTTGCAACTATCGGTATAAATTAATTACCTTTTTCATTATTACAACCCATCAAATATCAATACATCCACATAAAAATCTCCTCTGGATCCCAACCAACGGCGCAAACCACTCGAGACAACCAACTAAAAATCTAAAATCTAAAATCTTCTATAAATAAATACTCACGCTCTTGCCGTGGCTCGCGTTGTGATGAGTGTGATGATGATGGTGGCTGTCCAGTTTCATGTTAGCGCAACGATTGAGGGCATGGAGCCTGCGGAACAGACTCTGCAGCGAGTCGGTCTCGAGGAACGGATGATCCTTGGCTACGCCGGTTACGTCAATGGGAAACTGATAATCTGCAAGCAAAAATAGCGGCACTCGTTAATACAGCTCGGCCTCGAGTTCGCCTCGCGAGGCGGCGTCGGCTTTGGAGCGCTCCGCGACTAATTGGTTCGATGTACAGTTATGGCTAAGAGTAAACGAGCGGCCAGTGCGTTTCGAGTCTGTAATTGAGGATTTTGTGTAATAGTTGGGTATTATATGTCTGCGTTTAAGTGAATAATCAGAGCAGATACTTTTGTAATTCCGGTGAAACGCTTAAGCTGCTGTTTTGCGTTTGATACGATACTTTTTTTTCTTCGATTCTGTACAAACGCAATTCTGGAGCCACAAAAAGGTCTCTTTGAATTACGTCAGCAATGCGGTGTTAGAGCAGCTATAAATCGACAGTGTCAGGCGGCTTCCGTGGGGAGTTGAATAAATTTTAGTTCGTTCTGTGTATAATGCGAGCTATGTTCCATTAGAGACGCTTTCGTGGCAGGCGTTAATTGATGCGAATTGCTGGCCCTTCGACGCCGATGATCGGCGTTTTCTTAGCCTTGACAAGTCAATTATCAAGAACGTACATAGCCAGCCGATCAAGAAAAAGATCGGCAATCGCAGGGTTTTCGATAAAAACACATCGTGGATGGTCTCAGCGACTTCGAAAGTACACACCGACCGATTAACAAAACCAGAAGCCCCAGAAACCCAAAACCCTCGCACAATCCCTAAGAACCTCCCAAGTTTTCCCCAGCTACCGAGCAAAGCCGCGATCAATTCCAGAGCCGCTCCAGATCGGCGCGTAAACGTAAACAGCGGTAAATCGCTCCAAGGACCCACATACGCTCGCACAAGCCTGCATAAATCATTTCTCGCCGCTGCCGCGGCTGTATTTCCTCGGAGGCCGAGCGCCGCGCAGCGGCCATTAGCCGGCCGGGTTCAAGAGCCGATACCAGCACAGCCGATCCATTCATCGATCGGCGATCCGTAAATATCGCGCGTTCACGGACCGCTGCGCGCACTTGCGTTTTAGTTTTGCATATCGCCGAGCGGAATTTGCGCGGAGGCGTGGGTGGGGGTGGTTGTAACGTTACGTAAGCGAGCGGGAAGAAATTGAAGTTGGGGATATATATAGTGGAGGCGAAGTGGAGGCGAAGCTATTTCGGTGGGATTTTTCTTTTATAAGGTGTCGGCGCGCGAAGATAGCGCGAGAGTTTTATCGCTTTATCGGATTTTCTCGAGAGGATGCGAGAGCTGGAGAGGTTATTTTTAGAGCCGGCTGGAGTGGAGTGACGTGAAAATGCGTGTTACGTACTTGGAGAAGTTTTATATTGATTTTCGAGCGAGTCGAGGAGGAGGCTGTGGAATGGTTTGGCTTTTTTATTTTTAGGTTTTGCATGCGAATTGTGAGATGTTTTAAAGGCAAGTCGGTGGAATCTTGTTTTTTCAAGATAAATGTCGAAGTTATATTAAAAACATAAAAAACTTATTTAAAGAAATCACCGACTCATCCTGTTTGATGTGGTTGAACTATTTTATTTTTGCCGAGTCTGATTTTGACATTAGTGGAAATTTTTATTATAGTTATTTTTGTAGTCATTGAGAGAAAGATGCAATAGAAATAAAAAAAATATTTTGACACTAGATTTTTTTAAATTCATATAAATCATTACAATAATTTAGTAAAATAAAAAATTGTCAATGTACATAATTCAAGCATCACGCAATAATAAAAGTCATTAAACTAATTAATGAAATAATACTCCAATGCTTCACACCCACAACTCAACTTATCGCAAACTCTCTAAAAAAAATACACCGCTCACCTCACCCAGTCCCCAACTCGGCGCTCTTAAAAACCCATTCCAAGCCGCATCCTAGCGTCTCCGTGTTTGATCAGCGCATACCTAAATCCCCCGTAAGTACACACTTACCCATAGCTATCCGCCTCGCATACCAGCCGGTGTCCCAACACACATATCCGCGCTCTCCCCGCGACTATAGGGTTACCTACGTCGTGCATCCGATACGCATACACTCTCACAGACACACACACACACACACACCTCCAATTCGATGGCCGTATTGATATCCCTGCCGGACGCAGTGCAGAGAGCCTCGGGGCTCGAACTGGGTCAATTAGACTACTATTCATAGGCCTCGGTCTGTTTTGTCGGCTCTCCCTCTGCTTGCGCGCATATAAAGACGAGCGCGAGTTTTTCATCTCCCCCCCCCCTCCCTTAGCTCGCGCGAACCAGGAAGTCGCGCGCGCGAGTGCGATTTATTTGCTATATATGTATATGCATCTATAAGCGAGCGCGATTTATAAGTATGCAGAAATGTAGAGCGCGCCGATCGCGATTGATTCGAGAGCGCGCGAAAAACGGGGATTTAGAGGAGGAGGAGGAGTAATTGATCTTTTTGAAACGTATATGAGAGAGCGGGAGAGCGAGCGATTTGATCTGCGCCGGGACGACGAGGAGAGAGCTTTTTAGGACACGTAACCGTTCATGCTTTTTATGAAGGGTACGTGTGTATGTAAGCCGGCGGACGTCTATATAGGCGTGGAAAAGTGTTACGTTGCCGAGGCTCGGGCTCTATGGGAGATTTATTATTCTTATTTGTACCAAACTTATGGACTCGCCTCTTTATTTCGGACCGAGCGGGCTGGATATCGCCCGAGGCGCTATTGAGATTTTCAGATTGAAAGGGCTGAACTTCTCTCGCGGCTGTGGAATCGAACCTTTTTGTTTTTTGGCTTTATCGAATGACTCTATAAAAAGAAGAGTAGGTACATTTCATTCGATTTAAAAAAGCATTCGTAAAGGGAGATCGGCAAAACATGATCCCACTTGCGAGCATCACATACGAATAAATTCAATATCTAATAAAAATCCTCCGCCATCCCGGCAGAAAAAGAATAAACAACTCCGCACAGCAGCGACAAATCAATCGAGGACTTTTTTTTCCAACGCATATAACCGATCGGCGCCGAGTTCGCGACCGATCTAATAATCGCGGCAACTGCAGCTGGCGCCCCGGCTTATTTTTGCCCGGCGCGTCTCTCTAGCGATAAACAACAACTGCCGGTTCAACGAATTCTTTATCGTCGCAGCTCGTGCGCTATTTTTTCCAGCGGACAATTGAGAATCGCGAGCGCCGCCTCATGCGACCTCGGCTTGTTTTTATTACAGATACATATCGCGAGTGATTCATTATGTAAAGCGATTCTAATTAGCGCTAATCTTGCGAGAGAGGATTTCGCACGAGTCTGAGCGTGTGTATATATGCGTATATCTATGCGTTCGGTTTGTATCGGCTATTTTCGATTGCTCGGCGCCGTTTCGAGTTTTACGTAAATGCGGGAAAACTCGTAAAACTTCTTATCGGCGCGCGATTTCCTCGCGGGAGAGACATTTATGAACTGCGCGCGGCGAATTAATTAAATCAATTTAATTGAGCGCGAGATATAATAATTGCCGCGGTTTATTGAACCGTTTAGACGATTATGGGGTATGGCCGAGTGAATTTTACACGGCATTTATCACGTTCGGCTTGGCGCGTGTGTCGATTGAGATATCTTTTTAATTGGCCGGTATGTTACTCTTGGCTGATGGAAATAGGGAATTTTTTTTAACGAGAAGAGATAATAGAAATAACTCGTTTGGGGTGAACTTATGGGTTCGTTGCTTTAATAACTGCATTTCAATCAATGCAAGGCATTTTAATGATTATAATAAAGCACCATTATTCTATTAACCAAAATTTTCAAAACTCAAGCAACTCCCAGCAAAAGAAGATACGCAATCCACTTTCCAATACGCACACAGGTATGCTAACGACGCGACTCTCCCGCTAAGTCATCGCTATGTCAAAACGTCGAGCGGACAAGCTCGCACATACCTTCTGCATCGATTGAAAAAAGAATCGGATCACAGCAGCCGAGCCCTCTCGCATACGCACGCATCCCACCGCGGGCCCATCGGCGAACAAAAAAAACATTACGTAAGATTACATAAAAGGCGAGCGGCGAGAGGCCATTATCTAACGCGCGGAAGGAGGAAAAATAAAAGGACGGAGGAGAGCGAGCGCTAAATTGGCATTGAACAGCTCTGCTGCGAAGAAGGTTTCTGATTTCTGCCCCCCCTCACGTGGGCGAGAGGATGGATTCTTCGTGGAAATTGACGGGGTGGCGACGCGGAAACGAGAGAGAAAATCGCTGGGAATGTCAAAAATTGCTGGATCCTTTGTTTCGTGAATGGGGATAGGCGAATAGAAAGTCGAAGGTGGGAATTTTGAATGGGACGATGGAGGAAATTGAATGTTTTTTTTTGGGTTGGAGGGTAATGATTATGGGTTTTAGCCCGAGGAGAGTTGCGGTAATGGCGCTAAATTGTTTGTTAATGCGACAATGTATGACTATTGGGTAGCGGTAAAGCGTGTAGAAAGTAGTGGTAAATTATAGTTGACGAGTTAGGCTGTTTAATAATTTATATTCACACATGGGAAACCGGTGTGTTTTATTTATTAATGCAATAAAAGTGCAGGAAATTGCCGTAATTAAAAATTTTATTTAACTAACTTCTCTTTACTTTCTAACGTCTTCTTTAGGTCATTGCAATTTATACTGCAATATCGCTTGCACTTTTATTCAGCCGCTCGGAAAAACATCATTTACATATATTCAAAATTTATTTAATGGTGGTACAGCGCATTAAAAGAATTGTTTAAATTATAAACGCTGAGTAATGCTCGGATACATGACTTATGGGAATAATAGTGGAAATTTGTTTAAGAAATGACTTTTGAGATAATCGAGCGGCGAACGAATTAAATGAATTAGATAAGAGTATATTAAATATTAAAATAAAAAATGTAAGATGGGCAAATCTTTTGCGCTGAAATTAATATATATGGATAGCAGACTATTTTTTCTGCTTCTTACGAAGTCTCCTATTTCAAATATTATTTTTCACGACTATAATGTGATCGTCAATGTAATTCCTTGCCCACGTCATTATTATTTCAAACAACAAAAATCGTGATTCAAACCCATGTATTATTCATAACTCCTTGTTAATTCCCCGCTCCGTTAAAACAACCAATCTCCCAAATCCCACGCCAAAACCAAAAACCATCCTCCCGAACAACAGAAACAACCCTAAATAACCCATCAAATCGACCCCACCAAAACCTCCCCAAACGAACCAAATCCCAAAGTAAACAACACCGAATCCCTCGGCTCTTTAAAAACCCAGCCCCATGAAAATTGATTGCCAGTACCGTTCGAACCTCCATAATAACACCGCGTCGCGCCCGGATGCTAATGAGGAGGGGAGCGCGGAATCCGGCGACTCATTCATGAATCAAATTCGTTTCGCCGCGCTGAGATCCGCGCTTATGCTTACACGTCGGAGAAGCGTATAGCTATACAAAGCGCGGCGCTGTGCGATGATTTCATTCAGAAGGCGGCTAGTGTCGTGAGGCTAGGAGAGTGTAAGTATATGTACGAGGAAGCGAGCGCGGGGACAGAAGTTGGTTTGTTCGAGAGCGCAAAGAGCGGGGAATGTGTGGGCACGATTGTGAGAGGACGCCGAGAGATGGCTTTTGTGGAGAGCGGGGAAGGATGGGAATTAATTTGAATTTCGAGTTGTGAGTGTGTAAGATGGGTTCTTGAGTGTTTTGTGGAGGAGGCAGGTGGGGAGTGGTGTTGAGGTAATTTTTTATGTCGTTAGAGTTGTCGTTAGAGTGTGTTTGTGAGTTTTGAAAAATTAGCTTGTTGCTATGTGTTTTGCGCAGTATCGGAGACTATTATTTTAAATATTTGTCGAACCCTATATGTACGTTGTTTATCTGCTATGGAGAAACGCATTAATAATGTTTTGCAAGTTGAAAAAACAACTTGTTTTCGAACAATCGAAATTCGAGTGAAGATTAATTATTTACTGCCATTCGAACGATAGCAGAATTACACCATTTCCTTCAATACAACAGCCACGACTCTATAAATAAATTTCCATTACCATCCACAAGGTAAATATTTTCCAAACAACATCCGCGATAACGTCTTTGAAAAAAAATCCAACCATTCGCAACCGAAAGCCTCCTACATCTATCCCCTCTAAAAAACTGCCACTTTTCCCAAAACTCACGCACGATTCTGGCATCTCTCCTTCGCGTGCGAAAGAACGAAAAATTTTTCTCTCCCTCGCTTATCAAGAAAAAAGCCCTATGCACACAGGCGCGCGCACGCGCGCGTCTAGCGTATCAGGCTCAGCGATAAGATCGACGCTAGGTACACACACGAGGAAGTGAGAGAGAGAGAGAGAAGGGGAGAAAGAGAGGAACGCCCGAGATGCTCGGGCTCTCGAGGAAATCGGCTGTGTACAGGAAATCCGATTCGATCAGCGCCGATACGCGAGAGAGCTGACTGACTCTCTGCGGTGATGAGGTTTGCGAGCGAGCTGCGGTCTGGCTAAGCGTGGAATTCGCGCGCTGGCTAGTTGAGGATTTTTTGGGCTGGGGAGTGAGGGAGAGAGTTTGGGAAATGAGAATAGTATGAGGTATAAGGTGTTTTAAGACGGTTTAGAATTAATAGTGAGATTTTGGGTTCAATGAATGAGAGAGTTGAGTTTTGACGATTTTGAGATTAGTATGGTTGTTTAGAATAATTATGTCACCTGGTACAGTATAATTGTAAAAATCTTGGAAAATTATTTAATGAATTAAATAATATTACAAAATTTGTAATGGTGTTACTTTAATAGACAAACAACAATCGATTAAACTAGTCGAGACTAGTCTAGAAAATATTTTTAACATTTATATTAAAACCTCACAACGTGAAAGAATTCGCGAAAGCAAAGCATTTACACATTTATCGGCTCGCATTTAGCAACCAAACTAAAACAATGACACGGACAAACAACAAAAAATGTGAGCGATTAAATTTTTCAAAGTTATCAAAATAATTCAGTCCCCAAAGTGCACTGGACGCTTAAACGCTCTTACACTCATGCATGCGCGAGCGGCGATCAATGTAAAACAAGCTATCTTTTAACTCTTTTTGATACGGCCGGCAAAAACCGATAAAACTAAATAACCAACATTTTATGGATCAATCGCGGCTTAACAGCCCGCAGCATTTGCATGCAAATCCCACCAGTCGCCCGCATTTTTCCTTCGCCCCGCCGCTAGATTTTTCCGCCTCCGAAGCTGCCCATTTCATACAGCCACGCGAGCGCAATCGCATAAAAAAGGCGCACTTGGCCCGTGCCGCGTCCCTCGTTAAAATCATTGCCGCGCGCGCGATGCAAACAATAACATCAATTTCAGCAGAACTCGCGCGTTGTCTCGGCGCGATAACGATGCGCTCGTCCGATTAAGACATGCTTCTCGAGCGCTCGCTTCCAATAACGGGCTATCACTTCTTAAGGACTCGTCTTTCACAATTCAAACTTCGTTAAAATCGTTAATAAATTTTTCATCGAACCAACCCAACCGCTAATTTCAGTTCTCTTCCTCTACAATACAATAGCCTCCTTACCCTTCATAATTATCATGCAGCACTGCCGACACATTCGGCCCGTCTCGGTACCCGCCAGCCGTTTAACGGCCCGACGTCACTCGTTAACCAACAGCAGCGGCACGCAACGACAGATCCTCCCAACCTGTCGTCAATACCACATCCCGATCCGGCGATTGTCCGGAGCCTTCCTTCCTCCCTACAGCTCGGTAATGCAACAACTGTCGTCGCCGGCCTCGCCGCTGCTCTGCGCAAAGGCGCGTTCCACAGGTTGCGCCCGACTGCTAGCCCTTAACCCTTCACTGTTCATCTCGTTTAAGTTTTTCCCTTGCCAGCACTCTCACCGCACAATCGTCTCGTTATATCGTTCTGTTATTGTTTCCGATGAAAAAAAATCGGTTGAAACACACACGCGTCTCACTCTCGGCACACACCGCTGGCGAACGCGATCGTCGAACCGAAGCTGAGAATCCAGTAAACCGCCGCTCGGCGGGAAAATTCGAAAAAAAAAATCGAACGCTGCCACTCGCGATCGGCGACCGGTAGACTATATATCTCGGAGAGGCGAACGGCGCTCGTGTGTCTGCAGCAACGGGCGGTCGGCTCTCGACTAGCGGTCGTCGGCGCACCGCGCGCCGGAGTAGTCTCTCGAGCGAGCGAGCGAGCGGGGAAGGGGGAGAGGTCGAGCGAGAAAGAGAGAGAGAGAGAGTGGGGGCGTCGATCTTGGCGAGGGGCCGCTGCACATACGCATGTATACGCGTGTGTAGGTACACAGACGCGCGAGCGATCCGGGGGGAACGAACAGCGGCGCGCTGAAAAACCGGTGGTAGGGAAGGCGAAGCGGCTTTGAGAGAGCGTGTGTGGATAGAGAGAGAGAGAGGAGCGAAGAAGTTCGCTTTCTGCGGCTTTTCCGTGAGATGAAGTTTTTCGGGGATGAGGTGGTATTGGGGGCACGGAAGGGTTCGGTGAATCGGAGTTTGGTGGAAGTGGTGATGTTTTGAAGTGGAGCCGAGTGTGGGAGGTTTGAGTTGTGGTTGTTAGCGCCTCGATTTTTTACGTTATGGTTTCTTGGTTTTTTTCGGAGGTGAGGAGTTTATGGTTTTATTGAGGATGGGAAAGTGTTTGTTTGGGATATGGTGGATGATGTAGGAGAGGGTTGTAGAGAAAATTTTATGGTTGTTGCATTTTTTAAATATTTTTTCATTCAATTTAAGTTTAGTTTCAAGAAGAAAAAAGCGTTTGTCTTGTGATTGCTGATAAATCGATAGGTGAAACTTTCAGATTTATTAATAAAGCCGTGAGGTCACTACGGTGACTGAAGCAAAAGCCTGACGTCATTATAAAACTACCGAAAACCATAAACTTGCGTAAGTCTCGTGTATGCTAAAAAAAGACTGATATGAACCTAAAGTAAATCATTAAATTATTTTACATAGATTTATTATAAAACGTCTAAACGTCTATATACGGTATACATTACATGATATAACTTATTTTCATTAAAATTAATTTTTATTTTCTTGGGTATCAATATTATATTTTCTTATTCATATGCCTAAACTTTTACTAAGCCACTCCTATACTATTAGCCTCCAGTAATTATGCATACATGTATATTGTAATTATTGTTTGACACATTTCACGTAGGGAAACACGATGCTATATTATTATATTGTAAAAATGACAAGTACAGCCAGCATATTTTTACAAGTACACGTCAAATTGTTCTAAAACCTTTCCTAAAACAAATTACATTAATTAAGAACGATAGACTCTACAATTTACATCAAATATATTTATGTATTCTTTACACCAACAATCAATACATACAACATAACCCATCTCACTCATCGTCATTAACAATATTCAACCCTAACAATTCCTAATTTCCCCATTATTAACCACACACCCCATCGCTTATACATTCCTTTCAAAATTCCAAAAAAAAACATCGCCAAATTTGAAAACCCAGCGCGCACATATCGCTCTCATTCTCCAACCTACACAATCGGCTCTCGTCGAACTCCAGGAACTCTCTCCCATTCCCCACAAAAACACTCGTCCAGAGCACAATACACTCGGCGAAAACAAAAAGCTGGGCAGGAGGGGGGGAAAAGCGCAGAGAGAGAGAGGAAGGAAACGCATAAAGAGCTAGCACGAAAAGCGGACGTGCGCGGCTGGTGCATATAGCGCAAGAAAAGATGCGCGCCATCGCATAGAAATGCGCGTGCGCGAGCGTGAAAAACTGCGCGAGCAGAAGGTTTGAAAAGAAATTCCTGTCCGCGAGCGAGCGCGGATATAAAGCGAGAGTGTAATGAATAAAGGCCGCTGTTTTACTCCTGCGGCGTGTGCAGGTAGACGGCCGAGCCTGAGGCGGTTGCGTTGTGAGGTTTGATAGAAGGTTTTAGTTTGTTTTTGCGGAGTTGGGGGATTAATTGGGGAGGTTTTGTAGAGCGATGATTTCTTTTTGGAGTGAATGGATTATTTGATTGATAGAAATGAATGGTAGCCGGCTTTTTTTTTTAAAATCGAACTTCTATTTATTCTGTGGTGAATTTTTTATTACTCTCTTTAAGAATGATTTAAGAAGACTAATTTTTAGTAATGCATGAATGTAGATTTTTATTGTTATTATAAAAGAAGTAAAAGATCAGTTTCTAAAAGTTGAATTTTATTCATAAATTAAGAAATAATCCCTTTAGTCGTGCAGCCTCTCTTATTTAATCGTTTACTTTCTTTCGTGTTCTCAAAGTGTGAAATTTAAATTATTCAGTGTTAGATGTCGCATAATATACATTATAAAGCAGCGCACTTGACGCTAATTGTTATTTATTACCGCGCCTTATAATAATCGCCATTAATAATAACCCAAATAAATAACAAGAAAAAACTCTCGTTCAAATATATGGATCAAAAACTTAGCGAGGAACTAGGCCTAAGCTTTCCCCGAAAGAGTTGAAATAAATTTTGACTTAAGTCCGCCAGATTTTCTATCGGCCGCCAACGCGCGCGCACCGACGAGTAATTTACATAAACAGATTTTTACGTAATGCGCGCGGCGGCTCGCGCATACTTTTCCAGCCGAGAATTTATTGAAGATAATACCAAAAACTACTTGGCTTAGAGCGATAAATAAGCGTATTTCATTTTACGCGGCTGGAACTCCTGGAACTGTCTCGTAGGTAAGGGACAAAAGTGCGCGCGCCGCTCGGCCTAGCAGTGGGCAGTTATTTGCTAACTAGCAAAAGAGGCAAAAAAAGCAATCGCTTTTCTTTCTGTCTCTCCGCGCGCGCAGCTCGCGCTGTAAAATCAAGTCCGCAGCCGAGAAGATAACGACGCCGGTCGTTGGAGAAAATTGTCTTCTAAGTACATGGAAACTTATAAACGGCCGCGTTTACGGAGACAAATAGATTCCGCGAAGGTGTTGGCAAAACAATATTTTATTGTCAAGCGTTGGCCGCTCGATTTTGAAAAGCAGTCTTTGCTACTGTTGCGGGAGCTGACGGTAAAAAACGAACGATCCTCAAGAAAGATTAGAGTTTCTGCGATCACGGTGACAAAAAATTATTAACACTGAGTTATGATTACGGTAATAATTACACCGATGCTTTAAATATTAATTCAGACGAACTCCAGCGCTACAGTTTTATCACTGCTAATTGAATAATCAGCGCCACGCAAAAAGTAACTACGCATTAGCGTCTTTCACTTCAACCCAACGCAGACGACAACACTTACGTCCTCACAATAAAACCATTAAGCCCTCGCGCGCTCCACTCAAGCCACCTCTCTTACAAACCTTATTAAAACCCTCTCTTTAAATCCCACCGCGAAAAAAAAACCATGAAAGCCACAACGCGCAAACTTTATAATCACCCCAGTCCCACAAGCAAAAAAGAAATCATCAGCAGTGGAAGCAGAGACGCGTAGGAAGGAAGACGTCGTCTGAGAATCAGCCGACGTCTTCCCGCGCTCGGCCGGCACAATAGAGACAATTTTCCAAGCGATTTGAAAGATCGTGATCGCCGCGGTATACACACGCGCTCGCGGAGAGCGAGAGATAAAGAGACGATAGCGGTACTCTAGCGCTGAGAGAGAGAAAGAGGAAGAAGCGTCGTCGAGGTTGGAGATATAGCTGCGGGAGGGGGGAGACGTGATCGATGATCGGCCGGTTCTTCGAGGATTCACTTCTGCGCCGGGAACACTGGTATTTCGAGCCGCGGCGCGGGAAAAACGGCTGCTATCGCGATGTATGCATTGTTGAGGCTGAGCTGGAAGTGACCTGGGAGCATGGGGGGGATATGGTTGGGGTGATGGTTGCTGAGTGCTGGGTTTATTTAGATGTTTGCGTGGGTTTTCGTGGGATGGTTTTTGGAGGTTGGTTGATTTTTATTTTTTTTTGGAGGGGGGGGGGGGTATAATGCAATGCTGGGCTGGTGATTTGAATATTTAAATTTAAGATATATAGGATATTTTAATTTAAATATCATTTTTGTAACAGCATATGCATAAACATTATACAGTCATATTTACCCGTAAAAGAAAAATAACGCCATGTTGTTTTCATAATAAAGTTAAAACCGTTGAGGGGGGAAACGACATATTTCGGACAGAATCTACAATCTAGGAATTACGCTCAAAAATTTATAAATATCCAAGTATTTATCTCATACAAAACTTTTCGCTTGTCGGCCAGACTGAATAAATTACAGAAACTAGAACTGTCGCTTAGGCCAACAAGGTATTTTGTCATTTTTCGCCGCAAGCCCGCAATCTAAAAACTGAAAATCCATAAATTCGAAAAAGGAAAGCATAACGGCCCGACTTTTGCTCTCATAATAACGCGCTCTCATTCACCACCGCTTGATTTAAGAAATCCCGCGTTAACAGCGCTCCGCTCTCTCATTCATAAATACGACGACAACATTAACTAATGAAAAGCGCTCGTTCATCGATATCGCCGAGTATATCCAGGCCGCGGGGCACGAGAAAAAAAAAAGAAGCCGCTCGAGAGTGAGCATCGAGTGCTCATAACTCGCTGAAAAAAATTAGTTCGATTAAAAGAAGTAGCGACAGCGGCAGCTCCCTTACGCATAAACGCGAGCTGGCAAGAAGCAAAAGAGTGCGACACGGCACGCGAGGCGTCGATTAAACAATTTACTACTCCCGAGTGGCTACATTATGGTAATACGCGCGCATGCGAGTATAAATACGCGCGAGGGGATCGGGAAAAAGGAAAGCTGTATTATGCGTGTTGAAGGAGTAGGAGATGAACTTCTAGGAACGTCTCCATCGGACTTTTTTCTCTGGATGTCTGGATAAGGCGAGGATGAAGTGCTAGTATGTGGGGACACGCGTTGTTCTGCTTATCGCGTTAGGGAGGGAGGGGAGGTAAATTATAACAATATAGCTATTATCTATGTACTGGATGAGGGGCAAATGGGTACAGGTTGGCGCGCGAGCTGGAGGCGCGTTGTACGAGAACAGATGGGGTAGATAAGGGTTTGGATAAGGTAATTTATATTTATTTAGGGAGGTTATTAATGAGGACGAGGATGGACTATGGCAACTTGAAGAGCGCGCTTGTAAGAGTCTGGAAATCGCGCGGGAATTACAAAAATAGAAAGCGTAACAGTGTGCGCTGTTCGCATATGATTACGTGCGTATCCATGCAGGGGATGTTTATGTTTTTAAGCGCGCGCTCAAACGGCTGGGAACTACGCGATTAAAGTAAATTCAATTTTAAACTCGTTTTATATCAAGCCCCGTTATAAGAATCCCTAATTGCCGCAATAACTCGGGAATTGAGTTCGCTTTCATCTTTTCCAACATCTTAAACGAAGAAAAAAAGCTAAATCTCACTTTTCAGGAGCCAATAAACCTTATTTCTCTCGCGAGATGATCCATTAAGACTTTTTCTCTCTTCCTAAATTCAATAACGCCTCCTCTCCTTTCAAAAGCAAAACCGTTCCTTTAATCGCATCGATAAATTACAGATGAAAAAAAAAATCCTCGCATTAATCTACAGAAAAAAACGTCTCGCGCGCCATAAGCTTCCCAGAAAAATAAAAGCCCTCTCCTCTCGCGAATAATAAAACGTACACTTTCATCGGGATCCGGAGGTAGTTATCAGGCTTACGACTTTTACGAGATACACAGCCCAAGAGGAGGGGAAGCACAGAGCCGCAGCTGAGCCGTTCCACAATTTTCCACAAATCCATTCGACTGCGGCGCACGCGGCAATTTTCCCCCCGTAGCGCGTGAAAATCGAGTCTCGTGTGTCCCGGTGCGCTTTGTGCCTGCGCCAACTGCGCGTTTATCCAGGTGCGCGCAGCGCGCAACGAGTATAAACTGCTCCTCCCCCTACTTTTGCATTGCCCGACTGTCGCGTATCGGAGAGCGGATATGAGTACTGCCGTCTTGAGTTTTTATTTTTTTCGTTTGTTCTTTGGGGCTGTTGTTTTTTTGGGGAGGAGGAGGGGGTGGTATGATAGAAACGTTAAGCGTGGTTTTTTATGGCGGGACTTTTGCGGACGGCGGGCTTTGAGCTGTAAAGTTTGTGAAATCTTGTTAGCCGAGGTGTTTTAACTATGGCTTTTTAGTGGCGGATAAGTGGTTGTGTATCGGGGACTTTGAAAATGACGGTTAAAAAGCCAAGCGCGGTAAGCAAAAAAGGGTTTAAGTGCGCATTCCTTTTTAAATATCTTATGAATAACTACATTTATTTTGTACTTTAGAGGGAAAAATGAGATTTTTTTAGACCGTGTATGGTGAGGGGGACTATTGCGTTACGCTCGAGATTTTTTTTTTGTTTCTGTTTTTTCGAGGGGGGGGGCCGTGCTGATAGAAACGTTAAACATTATTCTTTATTGTGGCAATTATTATTTTTTAAGCATGCTGTGTAGTAAAATTTATAAAATCTTGGTTGTAAAAGGGACTTTAAATATCGATTTTCATAAAAGGTATTCGCTTACTTGAACTGTTTTGAAGATAAAATAAAAAAAATTGAAATTTATTTTGAAAATAAAAAAAAAGTTTAAAAAATATATAAATATGAATACTTTATTTTTTTATAAGAAATAGTATGGCGTAATTGTAACAAATTTTGTGTATCTGAAAAATAAATCTCATTTGTTACATAAATAAAATTCTCAGCATGACTTTTTAAAAAAATTCTTGAAACAGATCTGCTAATTTTATTGGTGACACGTATTCAACTTCTTTTAACAGTGTGCTCTTATTATTAGAATCATTTAAGTTGAACAGTACATCATCAAACTATCTGGTTTCACTCCTAAATAAACTCAATTTAATCTAGCAACTAAACAAACAATCCCCCAAAATTTTCACAACATAAAATTTCCATAACATTAATAAATTCTACCAGAGCAATCCAGGAAACTTTCTCAAACCCAAACCCACCTCGCACTCCGCACTTCTAATTTTCCATCAGACAATTCACACCCACTAAAACAACCTCACAATCATCATCCCGCAAGAAAACTCCACTCGCGATAAATAGATCAATAAACCACGATCCATCCCACCTCACAACCCTCCCCTCCTCTCCCCCCTCCCCAAGTCACATAACCCTTTCTCTCGCTCGCGCTTTTTGGCCAGCCACCAACAGATGTGTCAAAGACCTTTTTGCCGTCTACTTGTATAAGGCGCATCTCTCTTGGAGTCCGTCCAACGCCTCTCGCACGAATTGAATTTTCGCGCGGCTCTTTCCCCGAAAGTCGCGCGCCGCAGAGCCGTTTTATTCCCTTTTTTCTCCCTCCCGGCTTTGCGCGCTCGCGCGACTTTCTCGCTTCTTTGCGGGCAGTTTTGCGCGCCGGGGCCTCTCCTTTATGTCTTACGAGCGATTTCCCGAGAACGAGTTAATTGTCGTCGTTTTCGTGCGAGCGCGCAAGCCGTTTTAGAAATAGGGTCAGCTTGCGGTGTGGCGCTCGGCTGGCTTCTTACGAAAGAGTTTTTACTGTAAGCGCGGCGCTTTTTTTTTTCTTTTTAACGCTATTTTCGTGCCGGGATGCCGCGGCCTTTCCCCGTAGGTGAACTGGATATTTTTCGCATTAAGGAAAGCTAATTTTGAGGGGGTGTGACATGGCTGGGTTCTGATAATTGGAAAATTTATTGTTGATGTGTTTAGTGTTTTCCTTCTGATGAAAATGTGTTCTATATTTGTTGACTTGAGTTTTAAGTTTTGTGGATTCGTTTTATTTACTAGATTTGTAAGGGTAAGAAAAGTGTAATATTTATACGTTAAAATATTATTTAGTTTATTCATTGATAGTATTGATTTTTATACTCACAGAGAATTCCCTACGATAGTAAATGCATTTTCTTTTATGTATATAATTTTCATCTTTTAAAAATACGCAAAAATTTTTGAAACTTTTTTTATTTTAACCGATAGCTTTGAAAAAAAATTAAGATATAAAAATTACAAAAGCGTAATTAAATTAAAACAAAATTCCTTTTCGCAGACTCAGATTGCATATCAGCTATTTGAAACTGCACTTTCTTCGCATCTTATCTTGTCGTAGTAGATTTTATCGCCGTAATCACTGCTCAAAGTTTCTTATCTCGGGACTTAATCTTTGGTTCCCACAGGTCGAACAGTGAAAATTTATGTATGCGACCTCCTTCGAGGCACCGTTTCCCAATAGCCGAAAATAGTGACGGTTGAGTTTTCTTCTACTGGAGCACGTGTGCGCGTCGGTCCACCATATGTTTTTGAATAGCTATATAAGGGTAGTTTGTGTATGTAGACCGAAGTGTAGTAAAAGGATAAGCAGGGTAATAATTTTTAAATGATAAGATTATTTTAGGAAAATAACATCGATTTGAAACTCTAGAGTTTATTTAAATTCAATTATATATTTATTTTAAAAATGTTATTATGAAAATAAAATTTTGGTTTGAAATAATTTTTTTATATAGGATATACTTTACTAAACTTGGAAATTATCAGAAAAATTTAATCAAACTAAGAACTTTAATTTAATATAATCAAAATTTCAAAAAAATTCAAAGCAATATTAACTATAAAACTGTCGTTTAGACAACAAAGCTAGAAACTGTAATCCACCATCATCCCAACAACAAAACTGCTTATCTTTTATTAATCCACATTCTCAAACCCACAACGACTCTTCTATTTACCAACCTGCCAAACGTTAATAGCTGGCTCTCTGCCCACTATTACATCTCTAAACCATCCTCATCAACATCAACTCTCCATCATCCGTCCATCCACTTATTCTCCCCATTCACGCAAAACCATCTTTGCACGAAAAGAAAGAAAAAAAGCAAAAACCAGGTAAGAAAGACCCGCATGCGTGCCGGCGTTAAATAGGATCGTCCCCGGGGCGTTCGAAAGCGATTAGTTACGCCGAACGTGAAAATACGTGGCGCTCTTTGAGGTCTCCGCACGCGATGCGGTTGCCGACCTTCTTGAATAGAGCATATGTATATTTAAAGCTGCGCGCGGGTATTAGGGGCCGCGACGTTGACGTTTTCTTCTATTTCGATTTTCCTCGGCCGCAGCGGCCAATGTCACCGTGGATCGCGTGAAAATAGTTACTTTTCGACGTTGAATAATAAGCCGGCTACCTTTGGTCTTGTTGTTTTCGGCCTGTGGTCTTCGCTGATTTTTTTCCGGAGTCTGGTTGGCAGAGTGTTTTTGCTTATGTAAAGTCTAGTGTATTACGTTCTTGATGCAGTGGTGTTACGAAAATTTCAGACGCGTTTGTAAATAGTGATAAACGACAGCGTTCGACTTGTTATGTTAAAAATCAAATTTTATTCTACTTTTATAGAGCATACGAACAGCGTGAGTTAAATAAAGTATGTCACGGTACCCAAGCGTAACAGGCTAGCAGCAGTCAGCAAACCAAGCGGAAAAATTTGCGGAGCTTCGCATATGTAAACTGGTAGAATAGTGTATGGAAGAGTGAATGGTTGTACTTTTGGTTCATAGGAAGATTAGTTGTATGAGCAAGAGGGCACTTGGGCACTCTGATGTATAAGTTAGAGTCTCACGCACATAGTAGAGTGCCGAGTATTCGAGAATGGATGAATAAAGCTCGGTAGCATTGAGATCTAATGTATATAGTGGTGATACAACTGTGTCGAGAAGCTATTATTTCATTCTCACTTGTTAAGCTTTGAAAATTGTAAAAATTATGTGTTATAAAAAGTATGATAGTCACCGCGAGCGAGTAGACCTTTTAAATTTCGTGTAAAGTTGCAGTAGCGTTCGGCTATACTTTGTATTTAAATATAGAATATATAGAAATAAATCAATATTTTATAATAAAGTACTCTTCGAGAGTTCAATTAGACTTTTTTATGCTTCAAAAAATTTTTAATTTTACAGTTATTTAATGAACATGGGATGTTTTATTCTCATGAATAAAAGTGAATTTTTAATAAAATCTTTTTATCAGAAGAAAAAAGAAAAATTGTAAGAGACTGAGCGACAATTATAAACTTTATAAAGTGTTTTAAAATCATTGATGAGAAAAGATTCAATGGTAGTTGAAATCCCCATCGATTATCTAAAAATAAAATTTTAATTATTTTGATTCTATATTAGTATAAATTAATATTTTTTTACGAATCTTTTAGATTTATATAGCGATACGTACAAAATATTACGTAAACATAAAGTAAATTTTAAAACTTTACCTTTAACAAAAACTTACTGTTTTTTATTTAGAATTTAAGATACCTTTTCAAATTTTACTCTAATTAAATACTTTTCAATAAGTAATAATAACCAATACCAACCGCACTCAAAATAATCACGACTCCCCATAAATCATTTAGCGAAATAAACTCAAAACGCATTTTTAAATCTACATTTGTGCGTCACCGCCGGCTTCCCTCTCGACTCGAACGAATGCAATTCGTTCTTCTCCACCTCTCTCTCTTCCTCTCCTTCCGCTCCCCGCAAGCTGACAGGCGCGTGCCGTCAACGAGGCGAAATCCTCCACTACACCCGAAAATGGCAAAACAAAGTCAATATATAGGTCACTCTCATTCCTGCACTACCTTCCAACCGTTAAAACCCCTCACTATGGAAAACTCGAACCGTACCCTCAGGTATAAACTTCACCGCGACCCTTTCCCAAAAGCTCCCAAAAAAAAAAACATTCTCCCCATCTGCCAATGCGCCGCTCTCCACCTATCTCAACACCAAATCTCCCAATCCTGCGGCCCTCATCGCCCGGGAATATCTAATGCGCTCGCAAGATGGATACAGGGACACAGAGCGATACGAAGCAGAAGATAAGACGCGTGTCCGTCGGTCGGTGTATATTCGGCCGATGTTTCTTTCCTTGCTACGCGCGCGACCCAGATGCAAGCTATAGTTTACGCGAAGTGGAGTATATATGCATGAGGTGGTGAATATTTGAGGAGCCGGGAATGGAAAGAGGTGAGGGCTTCTTTTTAGAAAATTACAGGTAGCAGCTCTATAGGTGCGTTACGGTAGTCGGTGTTTTGGACCGCTGGAGGAGTAATTGAAGGTAGTACGTATCTGTCGTAAATGGTTGGGCTCCGGACGCGCGAGGAGCTTTAAAAATTCAAGGATTTTCCCGGGAGTATATATATACGTTAAATGCTCATCTCTGGAAATTGCCGATTTATCATAATCTTTTCGTATTTATGACGCGCGTAATTTTCATCGTAAATTTCCCGATTGCAGTCTTCCAGGGAATATTTTCTCCCAGCTCTGCGCTCAAAAATATTCCTTTAGCCCTCCGACGAAATAACAGCCATCCGACGCTTTAAAACAAAAGAGCTCCCCATTCCGACGTGTATAAAGAAAACCACCCTACTTAGGTGCGTGCTATACTTAAAGAACGTTTCCGCGAAGCTGGGCGCTGCGAAAATTTCCGCGTAACGCCGTAAAGCCAGAGACAAAGTATACACATCAAAGTGGCATTGGAGAGCAAAAGAGAGCTCTGAAGTTCATGTCGCGCGCGCGCAGCGCTTCTGGCGTCACGTTCAATTATCAATGAGAAGTCGGAAAGGAGCTGAAGAGCCCTCATCATCGTCAGGCCGCTGCGCGC
The DNA here is from genome assembly GCA_900480035.1 of Eupelmus urozonus. Classification (NCBI taxonomy): domain Eukaryota; kingdom Metazoa; phylum Arthropoda; class Insecta; order Hymenoptera; family Eupelmidae; genus Eupelmus; species Eupelmus urozonus. The sequence continues at coordinate 31,030 of UELX01001958.1, forward strand.
CTCTGTCTCTCGACGCGTTGACGTTTGCGGGCAAGGCCGACGAGCCGCTCTTTTTTTTCGTGCTTTTCTCGGAGCTTGTGTAGAAGGCGTAGGTGGCAGTGGCTTTTTTGTTGTTGACGAAGTACAGTGGTTTATAAATATGAGCGAGTTTGTTGAGCTTTCGAACTAATTGCGATGGCTGATGGTTTTGGGGATTTATTTTTGCGTGATAGCGGAGGTTTTGTTGCTGCTGATGCCTTTGGGGAGTGTTTATAAAAGACGGAAACGGTAATAAACGAGTTAATTTACTTTAACGTGTAAATATTTATTATCGTTATTGTATCGTGTATACACACTGCGAGCTCGTATCTCTCTGCGTTTTGTTCTTTCCATTTTTTCCGCTTGATAAATTTCTTTCCAAGGTTCCCTCGTCGACTCGTCAATGTCATGATCAACTTACATGCAAATATGCGCCGATAAAGAAATCATCGTTTCCCATGAGTGAATCTTGATTTTTTCGATTTTATTTATCCGTGACCGAATTGAATCTTTTTGAATGCTGAACCTTTTTTTGGAGGACGAGTTATAAGGTATTTCAGTGAAAAATTCTTCTTTTATAAATATCAAGAAAGTAACTTTTTTGTTGAGAAATAATCGATACTTGTAAATAAAGCAGTTTCTTATAGCACAGGCTCGTGTTAGCGCAAAGAAGTTCATCTCTTTATACTCATTTATTCGGTGGTGTGAGTTATCTATTTTAGTACGCGAAAAGATTATTTGTGTGCGTCATTGTGTGCACTTAGAGGCTGCAATCATTCGCTTTTTACGACAATGTCTGCGCTTCTTAGGGTATCGGGGCGGAAGTTGCTTTCCCGATTATCTTTGTTAAACCTAGCTAAAAATATATTAATATTTGTTTATATTATTTAGATTTTATTCGATTTGTACATTTCTCTTAAAAAAGTGTTCTGCAATTATTTCTCTTAAATAACAGATAGATAAAATATAAGTACACTTATGTAACTTCAGTCAAATAAAAACGATGCAATAGTTAAAAACATAAATTAAAAGGCAGATCATTTCAAATGCTGGATAATTACTTCTTTCATGGAGACAAGCAATTTGTATGTATAAAAGTTAATATAAAATTTTATATTCTAAAGCGGAGCCAAAGATAAAAAGACGGCTGTGATACTGCCGAGAAATAAATCTGACTTTGATGTAAAGCTACGATATCTTTGCAATGTACATTTTAATTTCACCGACTGGCGAGGAATTTTTTTATTCATACAGCTGTTCGGGGAAACGTAAAAAACTGAGCGAAATATTAAATGAATATAAAATAAGTTAGCAATCCGATGACGACGCGCAAAGCAGAAGTCAGAAATAACTCCGATGAATACCGCGCATTCATGTTCAATCGTTTTCTGGAAAAACGAATTGAAAAGTCGTCCATCTTTGACGGACTGATCGAAACCAATCGCGCTGTTATAAGCGCCTACTGAGTAACGTTTACGTCGAACGGCGACGTCAGTGGGAAATACTGATATTAAAAATTTAATGCATTTAAGTGGCTGCTTTCCCGTTTTATATAATTACTGTAATCAAGAGATTTTATTCAAAACGATTTAAAGAATTTGTAATAACTTTTATTATGTCATTGTGTATGTATGTTTTAAGTTCAGTCTGTAGAAAAACAAATAATATTTTCTATTTTCCTGTCGCTAAATGACTTGTACCGTTCCGAAAGTCAAATAGTTTCATACTCTTTTTTCCCCAGTTCCCAAATAGTCTAATGACTTGAAAATGAGCCGTCTCTGCTGCAATAATCGTTAGTCGGACAGATTTTGCATAAATGCATAAACTTCCGTCAAGTAAGAAAATGTATGTTCTACCTAGAGGTAATGTCTAGTCCTTCGAAATATTTTTTGGAATAGCGTGAAGAGGATAATTAAGGCCAAGAACACACTTCAGGTCATTTCAAAACATTTTAAGATGCGTACGTAGATAGTTAGACTATCGAGTATAATAGTAGAATTTTCGCAGGTTTTAATGCAAGGATAAATTTTGAGACGACACTCATTTCCGACGCCCGTTTCCGTCACTGTTGAGAAATAACATTAGACATGAATAATATTGTATGATAAGTTACCTAAGAATAGGAGAGCGAAACTTTAAGCATTCTAAATTTACAATAATATATAGAAATTCGAAAAACAGTGTCATTTAAAAGTTTTTAGACTTACATATCGATGAATATTTAACAAAACGTAGTGATGCGCAACACTCACCTGAAACATAAAAAAAAAGAAAATGATTAAATCTATGAATTAAAATATGAAATGCAGTAGCAGATTGAATAAATCATAGAAAGTAACACAAAAAGCATTATTATTTAAAAAGATTATTTCCAATTACTCCTTACAAGAAAAAAATCACAACCGCATCAACAGCATCCAAAAAAGCTTACCCTACAAAAAGCCCATCACCGTTACATAAACCTCAACATCCAAACTCCCAAGCCGTCCTCCAATCCAGCATCCGCGTCGACCCAGAATCGGCAGGTCCTATCGCGATCAGAAAAGCAGCGCGACCATAAAGAGCGAGTAATCCGAGAAGAGCCAACCGAAGATTCCCACTTGCATAAAGCGAATTACATTATACACGTATATACATCCAAGCACGCGATATGTATCATATCGTTCGATTTCGCCGACAGTCCGATGAATTCTCCACTGCGTGACATCCCGAGTATTATAATACCGCGGCCTTTTGCGCATGGACGGCGACGAGAATGAAATCGAGGCCTCATCCGATCGAAACCCGATCGCTGCTGTTGTGTGAGGCTGATGGCTTTTTAATAATGCGAGCGCTTTGTATTGTCGTAGGTCGTAGAGCTGCTGTTTTAAGAAGTGGATTTGTATTTGTGGTTTATCGTGTTTAGTTTATCGCGAAAGCAGTTTTAATTAAATACTGCTAAATGAGAGTTTTAATATTGTATGATTGTGATAAGGGATTATTCGTTTGATCGATTTTATAAATTTATAATTTTCTGTTTTAAAGCGATTAGTCTCGTGGAGGGGTATTGAAAGGATGGATGATTGAGGTTTTTGCTCTGCGCATACCAAATGCTATTACCATTTGCGGTATATCGAGTATTCCGAGAAACTCAATTGCACGGGGTGACAATTAAATTATTGCCTTCGAGAATCGATGGAAATTTAATTATTAAAGGATGTATGACAGTAAATAATAATCGTTTTAAATATGCAAATCCGTTTCAATTTACGCGATACTAAAATTGAATTATTTCAATGTTTATTCAATTATATAAAAGTGGGCAATCTTTAACGCTATATATAGAAATCCAAATCGAAACAAAGCACCCCATCTTCCTAACCCGCCCTTCTTTTTTCACAATTACCTATCCACCTTACAAGCCTTACACCATCCCGGCCGTCAACTCACCACAGCCGCCGCCGTCGTAAAATCAAAATAGACTCCCGTCAGCGTCTCTCCACCGTCATAAATTTCGCTTAGCCCTCAGCGAGAATTTCCCAACACGCTTCCCGAAAATTAACTATCGCAAAAGTACACGCTCCTCGCCAAACCTACTCCTAAATCTAATTTTGAAGAGCCCTTCGGGAGGGATATAAAACCCGCTCCTTAATCTCGCGGCACGTCCGCGTTCTGCATACGCGAGCGAATAAAAGAGGAGCTCGCGATCCTAAAACGTCGAGTTGAGACGCGTGGTATGCGCGGAAGCTGTAAGTCCAGAGATACGCGGAAGCCGCGGGGAAGTCCGAGATTTCGGCTGCGTTTCTGGATTTGCATTTCGTCGGCTTGCGGCACATGTGGAAGTTTGGAAAGTTCGGGGTGGAGGGCTTTTTTGGGGAGTGGTGGGTGGGGTGCATTACTGATGCCGCTCGCGAACTGAAAGTAGATCGGGTTTATTGAAAATGGGATGGAAATTTAATCAGTTCTCTTCTGAAGTTGGCTTGCATTATGCGCGGGGAAATATTTATTTGTGGGATTTCGTGTGGAAAGAGTATAAATTAAAAGTATTGGTTGAATTCAAATAAGGTGGAATTCTTTTAGACAAAATTATGAAATTATAAATTTTGCGTAAATTGTGGGAGTTCAGCTCAATTTAGTTGTTTTTTTTCTGGTCAGGAATAGAATTAAAAGTCTTTTTTAATAAAATGAAAGTAAATTTAATCGAGTTAATTAGAATCAATACGTTAATGACTATTTTTCATGATTTGAATTGTAAATAACTATTTTTAAAGTCGATTGCAAAAATTAGTACCTTACTTCATGATCTGACTAGTTGTTCCAGCCAATTTTCAACCAAGAAAAAAACACCAAAAAAATTGCCTCAACCAAAAAAACTACTACACCTTCCTCTTCCCCGTAGCGCCTCTCCCCAGCATAATTCCGCACATTTCGCGGGTGAAACCAAACGACCATTACCCGGAAACCGAACTATTTATCCAAGCAACGCTATCCAGGCGCTAAATAGAGCCGCGGCGCGATCGATCAGCCTTACAAGCCGCCCGCCACTTTCATCTCCTCCTTTTCGCATTCTCCCTCATCTCATGGCTCTACACACCCAGTTTAGAATTCTCCGAGCGAGTTCTCTACGTGCTTCCCGAGGAGGACTATATAGCTTTTCGGCGGCGCGGTTGGCTGGCGTCTTCCGGAATCCCAAAACGGCTGGAAACAATGCGCGGATATGTTAATAGGAAATTTGTATCTCGTTGGGTTGAGTTTAGAGGCTGGGAGATGCTGACGCGATGAGAGCGTTTGAAATCTGGTTGCTGATAAACAAACTGGCGTTGCGGGGACGTGTTTGGATTTTGTGAGAGGGAGATTGTGCGTGACTTTTTGGAGAGGCTGGGTTGTGGTTAGTCTCGTTTTGATGTGACTGAAGGAAAAGATTCGGAGAATTCTGGATGGTAGTGTTGGGATTGTGGTAGGTTTTCGATTTTTGTTGGATTTTGATGTTAGGATCGAGAGGTGATAGCTCAAAGAGAAAATTTAAATAAGAGATTGTTCCTTTTTAATCAATTTCTACTTTTCGTAATGAAGAGCCAAGTGCTCTATTTTATGGTAGTATAAAAAGATGTTACTAAAAGGTTTTAACAGCTTAATAAAAATTTTATTGTAAAAGATCTTCGATTATTCTGAAAACGTATGGCTTTTAAAGATATTTATCG
>UELX01001959.1:0-36212 GCA_900480035.1 Eupelmus urozonus
GGTAATAACTTACAACAAGTAATTAAATATAAAAAAGAAAATATTAATAATTTTTCTTTGTTTCATGTATTATTTACAGAGAAATTTAGTAACGCCTGTGTTATTTTTTATTATTGATAGCTATAATTTATAAAGCTTAAATTGAAGTTTTCTTTTGATTTTTATAATATAAATATTTAGAATTTTATGAGCCGTAAAAAGGTATCATTTTTCAAGAAAATAACACACATTTGAGATTACAGGCTTATACTTCGGAAAAAAGAACCCTTTTGATGGAACTATGGATCCTGGACTTCATTTTTAGGTGTCAGAAATCGACCCTCAAAGCCTCGTGAAATCTCTTTCTTCTTCACTCTGGCCTCTTCTTGTGAGCTCTGATAAGTATTTAACAGGTAAATTTGTAGTTGTAAAATTTTAATTATTTTTTATATATACAAAATAAAATAGATGCTCTCTTCAATTTAGATTAAAAAAGTAAATAAAATTGTAGTAACTAAAAAAAAAAAAATAAAATAAAAACTATACTCAAAATAATTATTTGTGATTTTTAATTGAAATTTTTATATCAGATAATATGCGCGACACGGCAGTGCGCTTGACGAAGTTTTAATTCATCGAGTGGCTCATCGATTTATTGCGGTCGTATCTTTGCGAGAAACCATTCGGGAATCAACGCCGACTGCGTACATCCGCTCGCCCCGTGGAGTCACGAGAGCTGGATGTTTAATTGGAATCTCGAGTGAGGGCTAGATCGGAGAGACGCGAAAATTATTGCGGCCAATTTCCGGTCGGGAAATTAGGGGCTGGGCGCTTTGGGAAATTGTAAAACTTTGTCGCGCCACGATCCTTCAGCCGGATGTGAGAGTAAGATATAGGAGCATCCTGTAATGAGCCTGGATTTTTTACGTTATACGTTTTAAAAGATAGAATAAGTTGAGTATGACGACTTACGAAATAATTGTAATTTAAAAATTGTTTAAATGGAAAAGATTATTGTATGTTTTTTCTTATTAATGCAAATAATAAAAAAAGGCTACGGGTTTAAAAAATGTATCAACACAAATCTATACTCTTTAACTTTTCCTTAATACCATTTCAAAATTATCACGTCGACTCAACCGTCTGCATCTCAAATACTCCTCCCCAGAAATTCCATAAAGCCGAAGCAGCCAAGAGCCGTCGGCCAATACCAGCGCGAACTCCGGCTCGATTTTATCCATCGTCGTGTTCTACGCCATTAAACATTAGGAAAGTCGCAAGTTGAGACGAAGAAGAAGTCGCGGACTCAGTGGAGCACGCAACAATCCAATATCGTTTCATGCAGCGCTACAATAATCCCGAAAGTGCTCTCCGGTGATAATAATAAAAATAAAGAGACACGGCCGGATGCGGATAAGGGAATGGGAGAGCCATCGCGCAAAACCGAGAGAGTCGCACTTCCGCGTCGATATCGGGATTAGACGTTAGTTGGCTCGAGCAATTTTGCAGCCTCATTCGCACTGTATTTTCTTCCGGGGGAATATTCAATATGTGCTTGAGCTGCGGTGAGGTTTGTTTCGGCGCGTGCTGTTTTGATATGCATAGTCTGCCGTGAAACTTGAAGAAACTGGAAACTGCCGCATTACTGGGGTATTGAATATTGTTAGCTAGAGGGAGTCTTAGATGTAGCGCGGCGTGGTTGGGAATTTTGTATTGGAATATATTAGTTGCTTATTGAGGAAACCTTGTGAAAATGTAGAAAAGTTTTAAAGGAATAGATACTGCTTAAAAATTTTAGATCGGAATTCGCTGTGATTGCAAAATCTTTATTATTCTAGATAAACTTTTTTTTTCGTTTTTTTTCCTTCTCAAAAACACAAAAATAGATTTTGTTACGTAATGCAATTTTTCGTTTTTATTTATTGTAAAATTAAACCGACGGCAATGCTTTATTTCATCATTAAATTATCCTGAATGTGAAATTTAAATATAATCTTGATAATGTGAGGTTCTATTAACTCTTTTTTTTATTGTTAACAAATGGAAAAAAGACGCATAGAAATTAAAACGTTGGCAAATTCAATAAAAAGATATAATTCATAGCAGTCAATAAAGTTTTCTGCATTACCTTTTTTAAATAAACAATAGAGTGAATTTATAATACATCTTTGGATTCCTAAATAATAATTATATTTCTATTTAAATAGTAACAATTTTATCTAAATTTTAGTTAATGATATTTTCTAAGAAGCATTAAATTAGGTTTAAGAATGCTTAGGCCAGGGAATTAACAGTAATTGTAACTTCACGGCGATTCTCAGATCTTCATTAGCAACTACAATCGTCCTACATTCCGTTCAGAACAAATGGTTATGCCATCCAATACATTTCAATTAAAAATCCCCTCATTACATTGACAAGATTAAACAAACACTACTGCCTGCAAGCCCAGTTGTCATCCAACGCTCATCCTATTCCTTTTCCTTCGTTACTCATAAAACACAACTTCAATTCGCATTGCAAAGCTCGAATCCCCTAACGGAGATTGATTTAGGGTTAGCTCGGTGGAGTGAGCATTGTATCTCGCCTCATTGCTCGTTCCATAAAATCGTGGCTCGCGCACGGCAGCAAAAGTAATTGCGTGCCCGGCCTAAAGAAAAGGAGCGGAACGAAAAAAGAAATACGGGACGGAACAAAAACGAGAAGTTGCCTTGGCCCACGCGAAAAAAATAGCTAGTCGTGAAAAGAGAAGCGAACAAACAAAGGAGAATGCTTCACAGAGAGAGAGAGAGAGAGAGAGAGAGAGAGCGAGAGAGGTAGAAGTCAGAGTCCGTTGCTGGCCGAGCGAGCGAGCGAAATGCGCGGAAAGAATGAAGAGAAGGCGAGGGCACAGGAAGCCGGGCTCTGGGCAGAGAGAGACGAGACGAAAGCGAAGGGTACACAAGCTTTTGAATCCGATGGAAATTCCATAAATTTTAACGACCCAGCCACGCGCCTCGCTGCCTTCTATGCTGCTCCCTGACGCCCTCTGCCGCCCTGTACAGCCTCTCGCTTTGCCACCCCCGCTTGCTACACCCTCCCCCCTCTTCCCCGGCCGGCATCCACGCGGTCGTCTATCGATCGGACCCGGCTCGACGCGAGCGCGCGCAACTGCACGACTCGTGTGCGCGCTGCTGCTCTGGAAAAGGGCTTTCTATGCTCTGCTGGTGCTGGTGTATACTGCTGGCGAGTGAGAGAGAGAGAGAAAGCGGGAAGAAAAGCGGGCTTGTGCCCGACGACGAGGGGGTTGTTTAGTTACCGGAGTCGTTAGACGGGGCGATATTCCTTCCTCCATTAGGAAAATGAATTCCACCTCTGTTACCCTCTGCGAGCCCCCACTCCCGCTCCTCTCTTTTTTCGGCCTTCTCTGCCTCTTCTTTTGATGATGCTGCTGCTGCTGCTGCTGTCTCCGTCTTCTTCTCCTTCTTCTTCTTCTGCTTCTTCTTTTTCTTCTTCTAGCACCTTCAAAAGTTGCAGCGCGAGTTTTGCATGGATTCTTAACGTTTCAGGCACGGAAAAAAGAGAAAGAGCGGATGCGAAAACAGAGTCAAGGAGTATGCTGAGAGAAAAAGAGAGAGAGGGAGAGAGATCATACGAAGTTTTGCTGTCTTTCTTTCCGTCTCTCTCTAGCTTCGAGGTAGACGAAATGATGCCGGGAGTGTATATACGTGGAACGAGAGGTCAACGGCTGCACTTACGTACTTGTGTGCATCTGTACTCAGCACACGTGTGCCCGAAGACACGTCTTTCTTCTAGCTTTTGCATGGATGCATTAGAAGAAAGAGGCCGAAACCACTAGTAATATGAGACCACACACCTGTGTGCCAAAATAATAAAATGTTTTATTTGATCCAATTGGTCATCGTTAAAGCGATGTGAATCTTTTCTTGTTGTAACTATGTGTGCGTTTTTTAATTTACTTTCAAATTCTCGAAAATGTAGCGATACGTGGTGTTTTTCTTGTGAATTGAAACAATAATATAACGCTTTAATAAATTTTCCCAAAATTGAAAATTAATTACTGAGGAATAGGCTTTCGTATTTTCGATAACAAGGAAAGTTTCATTATCTTAATTGCTATGTAAATGGAAGTACTACGAAATGTTCTGGATTTACATTTGTTGGAGTAATTCTATGGGAACAGCTAGGTAAGATAAAAGAAGTCTGAGAGACAAAAAGAACAGATCTATAACCACTTTCAAGCTACAAATTTTATTAGCTTTGAACTATACAAAATAAAGATCGTGAGAGAATTTTTAATTAAATTCGACTTGTTGGATTTGAGTATTGCAAAAGCTTATTTCTTCCTTCAAGATACTGTATGAAATATGTATTTAGTTTTAGTAATAGAGTATGAGTTCCCCACCAGAAGTATAATGAATTGAAAGTTCACATTCAAGATTCTTCCTTTTGAACTAGGATTATCGGAGAACTAGTACAATTAAGAATGTTTTCTCGAAAGTAATCTTTATAAAAAGAATTCATTCTATTTGTTAACTTGATCTACTTTCAAGTCAACAAATAGAAAACTACTATGAATACTACTATGAATACTATTTCTACTGTGAATGTGCCTTTATTAAGTCCGTTGAGCAAAGGAATGCAATTTTAAAAACTCTCGAAAATCTAGCGACGCTATAGAACTGTACAAAAATTATAGCTTAAAGTGTGGAGTTGTCAAACATATAAATATTTTGATCTTTGATAGAATTAATCAATTATTTTCTTAAGTTAGAAGTTTTCTGTAAAAGTAACATATATATTAAAAATGAATAGTAATAATAATTGTGCTACAAAGATTTATCTAATTCAAATCATCATATAGAAAATTTGACCGCAAAAGATGCTAGTTAATATATAAGTTTCTTATCTTAAAAAAAGGTACACTTTCCAAAGTTTTATCTTAATATTTTTTATAGAAATCCCTAAGTACACCCACTTAGAATAAATCCCACGTAATTTTCCTTTTTACGTTGTTGAAGACCGAAATATCAAACTCGTCCTAATTCCACTCTTCAAAGCGTAAAAGTAAGAAGTACGTTTCCCTGGATTACACACTTCGTTTTTATCCACAGCGAAGAAAAACAGCAGGACTTGCCTTTCACTTCCTACGGCCCTGCGATTGATATAAACCGATCCGGGGGCGATTCGTCCCTCGGGTCGATTTCTCGGGTGCCGACTGCAGGGGAAAGCTCCAATTACGCGCAAATATTTTTTTCTCATTGCCTCCTTTAGGTCAGCAAAATTTTCGGGGATAGCGAGCCGCCGTGCGATTCGATTACCCGGGACTCAATTCGTTACGCGCTCGCTTCCGCACTCTACAAGGTAATTGCGTACAGTTGCGAGGGTGTGAGAGCTGTCTTTGGTATGTATATATGTGTGCCTCTCTACACTCGCTCTTAAGATATTTTTAGCCGATGTAGTAATTTCACGTTGGCAGGTATTTTGAAATTTTGTTGGGATTAGGCGTAATGAGATTCTTTTTAAGTGATATAAAAGGGTTTGAAGTCATCAGAATGTCCATAGTGATGTACTAATGGTTTTAAAATTTACAAGGAGTTGAATGATATTTTTTGAGAATGTTTTTAATTGAGTCGAATCGTATTTGATCTATATGAAAAGATCTAACAATAAAGAAAGTGATAAACAAGCAATGATACCGCTTGTGGAATAGTTTTAATTATGCTCTAAAATATTATCGTTACGAGAACCTTAAGCCCAAGAGCCGAAGGTAAACTTTGTAATCGGTTTACAGAAGAGTAACGTTGAGCTGCGAAATGGAGAATTAACCGTGAAAATAAAAGGGAATAAGATACGGTTGAGTAAATAGATCGCTGGTATCCAGCCTTAGAAAAAGAAGGTTCTTAAGAAGCGATTGTATACCCAAGTAAATTGAAGTAATGACGATCTCGTGGTATCCATTTGATATATGTTCGTTTAAGAGAGCAAAATGACAAGTAATCGACAGGTCAAAAATCCAAAAGGTCATAGAGTACGGTCATTATTAGACTTTCATCGTACTTACAGAATTAAGATATTAAATTTTTTCAAAAAATTATGTATTAAGCAAAGATAATATTAATCAAATATTTAATAAAATGAATTTTTACAAATAAATAATGAATAATAATCGAAAAATTAACATAAAAAAGATCAGAAGATTTCATTTCTGAATATACGGTATAGTTAAATGCAAATTCAGAAACTCGACCAACTTCCGTGTTTGTATAGGCTGCCGTCGGCCGACGGTAGGCTGTTATCGGCTGGTCTTATCAAAATGATTGCCTAGTTACACCACGATTAATTGTTGAGGGCGGTTTTCTCGAGTGTTACGTATCATCTAAAAGAAGATGTTGAGAAAAGATTTTTACAGTAATCTTTTTAAACATTTATTATTGATTGAATATAATTTCTGCGCTAAAATAGATTTATTAAACAAGAAATTCATGATTTACTTTACTTAGATTCGTTAAAAATAGATATCTGTTATATAAAACGAGGACAACTTTAGGAGAATATTTTGAAATAGTACTTTCATCAACTAGTGCGTTAAGTAGGTGTTTTACGCACGGGTAGGGCCCGCGTCGCTCGGGCAATAAATGTTCGTACCTGAAACACTTGCATAGTGTATATGTAACGTATATTATTTTTTTAAAACAGATTTCACTATAAACGAGTTCCTTATAAGTCAATTATGTATTACTTTCTTGTGATTTACGCAAAAATTGGAAACAACACGCTAAGTAAAGATTTTAACATGTATGTTGTAATAATGTAGATATTAATAATATTATTAAAAACTATCAACAACTGTTATAAAATCACTCTACGATGCTTAACACCTTGAAATGGACCCACCTGCGCTCTAAGTAATCTGAGGATAATTTATTGAACAATATTAATAAATTTAAGAATAAATCTTTATATGAAGGCCAATTTTAAATCTCACGATTCTAAGTTGAAGCACATTGTGGTTATCTGAAACTTGAAAATTTAATGTTTAATACCAAGCTTATTTTCTCTTTGCATGTAGATTCTATTGCATTAAAATCATTTATACTGTTTACTTTCATTAAGCTTATACAACTTCGATTTTCTTCAGTACATTCGCAATTAGTTATTTATATAAAAACATTGTGCCATTAGTTATTTATATACAGCATTTACTTTGCCAAATTGTTTTATTGTTTTCTTGTTTGGATACTAAAGTTATCTTAAATAGAAGCTAGAATCTATTCAACATAAACTTTTACCTCAACTTAATGTACAAAACTAATAGACCTATGAGTAGATATGAACATGATTCTACCGACAAGTAGAGTGCTCAAGATACGGGTCATGAATTCTGCTGAAACTTTGGGAAATGTTAAGTATTCAAAATAATAGTAATCGTGTTTCATCGTTTCTTTGAATAGACTTTATTTTGCAAGATATGACTATGATCTGTTTTATGTTACCCAAACTACTTTAAATTTTTCCTATAATCTAATAATGCTCACTCTTACAAATACACACAATACTTTTTCTTTTTAGAGTGAAACTGTTTATGATATTTTCAGTCAGATAAATGTGATCAAAAGAAACATAATCCATATCATTATCCTATATCTATTAAGAAAGTTTCTCGATGATGATAAAATAAAAGTAAACTTGGGAAAGCTTTCGAGAGGTCAGCTACAATAAATGTAAATGTTTTAAAAAAATATATACTGGATAAAATGCCATCAAATGCTCATACTGTATCTGTCCTACGTAAACAAGAAAACATATTTTCTTATACTAACAAACATTCAATCAGAAAACAACAATCTGAAAATATAATACCGCAAAGCAAAAAACAAAGAAATCAAAAAACTCTATTGTCAATATCTTTTCGATCAAAATTCCCATCTATTTTACAGAACAAGAATTTTCAACAAAAAAAAAATAAGAAAAATCCCTACCACTTGTCAACGTTTAATTTCTCATACACATCGAAAGTAAATAAATCCATATCCGACAACTTTACTCAAAGCTCATCGACGTTTATCAATAAACAAAAATTTCCTACCTTAAAAAGAAAACAAATCCTTCCCACTTTCGCTCAATAAAAAATCATTAAAAAAAGAAAAAAAAAAGAAATAGCAAGCGCATTGCGCCACACACTCCCACTCATAATTTTGAAAACGAACCCAGCGATTATTATCATCTAACGCACTCGGCCAGCTCTGCACTCTCGGTCCATAAATAACGCGCGTTTGAATAACAAACTGCGGCCGCGCTTACGAAAACTCGGACTATTTATCTCAAGTTCCCGCGAGGAAACGATTCGCCATGATTTACGCGGAAAATTACTTCGGCGATCGAATGCGCGCAACAAACTCGCGCCGAGTAAATACGAATGAATCGAGCGCGATAATGCGTTAACTGCGGCTTCGGGGAAAAAAAGCGAGGCAAGAAGGGAAAAGGAATAAGAAAGCGGAGAAGTTGGGATCCGCGCGGGGGAGGGTTCATCTGCCGGGTCTATTTCGCGCTAGACTAACCACGAATCAAACTCCCGGCCCTGCCCTGTGTTTGTTTTTCCCCCGGCTACTGTTTCACGAGTGTTGCTGTAGGTAGTGTGGATATATGTATGTGTGAGGTAGTTATGCGGACTCTGCAGGTCTGGATGGTGGCGTGTACTAGGTTTGTTTGTTCGTGGTGTATTTTATGATATTTCGAGGATACAGATTAGAAAGAGTATGGTAAAATAGGGCTACGTAAGCTAGGATTTGTACGAGAATAAATTCCCAGAGCTAGGGATTCAATGAAAATTAAAATTGACAAAAAATAACGTTTCAGAAAATTTGACAAGTAACTTTTTAAAAAATTTTCCGACGTTATTACGATCAAATTGCATTGAAAAATTTTATTCTACCACCGCGCAACACGAAAGGTTCGAACGGAAAACCTACGAAATTCCGGGAAATCTATAACTTTTATTTCGCACTTTCACATTTCCAAAAAAAATCTACGTTCCATTTTTCAAAAGCAAATTTATTTCATAAAAACTGTGCATTTCTCAAGCCAAAAAATACCACCGCCCGTGAAAATCGAAGAAAACATAAAACAGCCACCTGCGCTTGCCGATAAAAAATTCACAGCATAAGATACACGTCGACACAGCGAAATAATGACGAATGATGATCGATGCTGCGGCCGAGCGCAAGTTCCATCACACGATTATCTCACGGCCCGAGATGCGCGCGCAGCTTGGGATTCAATCGAGCGGCGCTCGTTGAGGCTTATTAGTCACAGGGCGAAATTTGTTTTTGCTTCAATAATTAATGTACAATATTCGCGATGCGCTTCAAAGGATAGAAGCTATTTTCGGTGGTTAGTGTGTGTTAGGGTTATTTGTTCGACGGTCGTTAACGTTAATTTTGATGCAATTACATGCTCTCTAGGAGATAGCTAGGCCTCCTGGTCATGAGTTTGGTTCAAACCTTGTTATGCTTGTCAAAGTGAGGAAAATACTGGAATTTTGGACCCTGGCGATTAAAAAATCTCGATGTATTGATACTTTTAACTTGATTAGGAATACTATTTCGCAAACCTTTTTTATTAAGTTTAAAAATACTTTGTATGTATCTGTAAATATATGAAATTGATATAAAAGAAACTACCTTTCATTTGCTTTCTAAAAAATTGAAATATTCTTCTTCCTTCAAAAGTTATAGTTTATTTAGAACATTTTTATTGATAAACTCTACGGTTATAATTTTTTAAGGAAGTGGAATATTTTAATTCTGATAAAAGCAAATAAAAGCTCGCTCTTTCTACTTTAGTATTACTATTTAGTTTAATACACGCATATGTATATAAGATTTTTCTAGAATAAATGGAAAAAGTTTGAAAAATAGAGTATTTCAATATTTTTTGAAAATAAAGATATAAGCCATATCAATAATTTCAGTTTTTAAAAATATTAGGATCTAAAGCTTAGGTATTCTTCATATTTCGAAATCCGAAGACATATCCTACACCCTAACCCATAAAATTTGAACAAAACTCACAACCCAAAGACCCCAGCCACCCCTACCCAATGAAAATAACAAAAACCATTACGCGAAAAATTTTCTCGCCGACTAAATTTCAAGCCGGCCTATAAACGCCGATACGATTACAGCCGTAAGAATTTCCATAAAAAGGCGAGGCTGAAACGTCCCCCGAACAGCGCAAGACGATCGATAATACAGCTCGGTAGCGCTCGGGGGGCGAGGATAGCTCGGCTGCGAGAGACGTATAATCGTAGGAAGGCGACAGTCGTCGTATCTCGGCGTCAGATAAGCCGTACGACGGGGCTAATACGCGCGCGACGATGGAATTAGGCGAGGCGGGAAATTGCGAGGGGAAACGCGCGAGTCCGGTGAGAGAGAGAGAGAGAGAGCCACGCGCCGGCAACAAGCCGGATCCGCGGGAAACGGGCGCGCCACTTGTCCGCGCGATTTGGCCTTTAACGACGACTGTCTTTGTGGGGCTGTTTGGCTGAGCGAGGGTCGGAACGTGTCGGCTGGCCTTGGCTTGTTTTGTTTCGGGGGAATTTTTAACGACCGGCTTATTTTCATGAAAAAGCGATTACGGCGAGTTGGCTTATTAAGAGGTAAATTGTGAGGGGTCGTTGGGGATTTTTTTTTTTTTAGATGTTAAGTTTGAGGGATGTTGTGGGGTTTGTTTAGTTGGAATGGTTCTGTAATAAATTGATGTTTGAGAGTGTTGTAACGTAATTATTAATTAATATAATGAACTTGCGTACGTATCGATAAATTGGACCGTTAGATACTTATCGGTTTGTTGAAGTGGTGATGTAAATTGAGTTTCAAAACTATTGTTTACAACACTTTAACAGTTTCATTAAACTGTTTATCTGTAATTAGTAGCTATATCGAATCCAATGTTTCCAATTAGGCAAGTTGAAATACAATAATTGAACTCATCAAATTCGAACTATGTAGTAGTAAATTTAATAGTAAATTTATTTCGTTTTAAAGTTCCTGTAGTATTATTATTAGTTATTAGTTAGATTATAGTTATAATAGTCGTCATGTAGAAAGCTATTTTATAAACTTTATAGAAAATTTGGTTACAACATTAACATTAAATAAGTCTTTTTTAAGCAACAGTCTATAGTCTAACGTATAAATGCAGATAATTGTTTAATAATTGTTTCAGTGATTGTTTAACCCAAAAAATTATTTTCGCTTTTAGATATTGAGCTTATTCGCGACTTCTTGAATATTTTTAATAACTTTGCCAAATTTTCTAGCTATTATGCAAATATGATTCAAACAATGTTACCAATTCTATAAGGAACTAATTTTTGAAAACAGGGTTTTAGAAAGCTTATTTTACTGTACTATTATCTGTTACAATGCAGATGCTCTTGTAACGCTGAGCTTAATTCAGAAGTATTAGTCTAGTTTGTGTACACATTTGTGACATTATAATTTAGGTCTAAGCCATGATAAATCATCTTGATCTTTATATTCAAATAATGTACTACCTCTGAACCTTTTAAATCTTAAAACGACCGTATTAAGATTTAATAATATCCATTACCCGCAAAATAAAACTACCCATAAAAACACAATCTAAGTTGACCCAACTCACTCACCCAAACGCAGTACAATTTCCAAATTAATTTTTTCCATCACGAAATGCCAAACCATTCCATTTCGCATAAATTTATATTCAGAGCAACGTGAAAATGCCATCGCGGCGGGATCAAAGGCGCCGTTTGAGCGCCGCTTCGCGAGCAATCCGCAAATCCGACAAAATATGCTCGGCGTCGCGTCTCCAAAGGAAGCGCGCCGGAAATTGCTTTCGCGGCTGTGCGCGCGGGGAGGAAAAAAAAAATCGCCGTCAGGACGTGCTGTCGCGCGCAGCGCTGACGCCAGGCCCTTTGTGAACCGATCGGCAGCTGATTTTCGGCGCTCCTCGTTCAGGTTATGTTGTAATTTTTTTTTTTTTCGACGAGTGTGCTTGGCGGTCGCGTGGATTGCGATACGCGGCTGGGTTATGCGGGATATTCGAGGAATCAGGGGGGCGGTCAGGTAGCGTTTTGGCATTCCGATGAAAATTCAAACGTCAATCGTTAACAGTTCGTCACGCTTCGACACTCCAAACTCGCATGCCGCACTTGACGTGTAATTCAGCAATCAGCTAGAACCGTTTCGAACAACAGCCCAGTCCTTGGAAATCAAAGTGCGACGTAAAACCGCTCGACTGGGGGAGAGAAACACGGCGAAAGAAATCGACGTGGATTAATGACCGCGCCGACTTAGAGGGCGAATCGATCGCTGCTCCTAAGGTGCACGAGCTTCGTGGCTCTACTCGACGTGAAAGCGTCGTCGAGGCTATGCCATCACGGAGAATCGAACTAATCGACGCGCGCGTGACCCGCTTGTGGAAGCGGCCGCGGAATTTCCACGCACGCGGGAATCTCGACTCCCCCCCTTCCCCCTATTTGATATCGTCTCGAGGATTCCGGGAATACGTCGGCTGATTTGGAAGCGCGATAAAAGGAATGGGCTGTATCTGTGAAATTCTGAGGGTCGAGACGGGAACGCCGGTAGGCGTAATCTTTTTATAGGGACTCGATTTTTTTTTACGCTTTCGGATTTTTAGTTTAATGGACGGTGATAGCGTGAAATAGATTTGGTTTAGGGGAGGGTAATGGATCGAGTGAATTGTTCGTTGAATAATGTCAGGTGGTGATTGTACTTGTTTAAAGTTTTCGAGTTCAGTTGAAGGGTTTATAAACTGTCTGATCAAACTCGGTCTGTTCTACTTTGACGCGACGAAGCGCGTTTCCATTAATCCAGAAGTTTTAGTTTTGTAATATTGTTATTAGTAAATATCAGTGACAATAAATCATTCCAGAATTGCGTATAAATAATAAACAACTTTATTCTGTTGAAACTTTAAATGCATTTTTGTTGGAACAATATAAAATCAACGAGAGCAAAAACTTTTGTTTTCAACTGCCATTAAATGCGAATTTACAAAATAGCGTGGGAAACGACACGGAATCAGAGATTTTCAATGATATTTATAGATCCAAGGCTCTCAGATTATTTTGCGATTTACAGCGCGCGAGTTGAATTATCCACGCGCCCCATCTACAGTCGTTAGCCTTAGTAGCATAATAATATCCTCGAAATTTGCGAATGGGAAGTTGACAACGAGATGATATTTATGCGATTTCTGAAGATTTACTAGAAAGAGGAAGTCACTTTTAGATTTTATCTTGGGTATTTGCGAAAAACGTGGATGTTAATAAATAAGAATACGATTAGGATCGTTGAGATCTCGGAGGTTTATGGTTTTACATTTTAATGAACTGACCTGCTATGGAAAAATGAGAAGCAGGTTAGATTGTAGATTATAACCGTTGATTTGTACATGGTTTGCTGTGATACATTATTAGTTATGCCCAACATTATTTTACAAACTTCATCTATTTCCTAAAATTTTAAAAAACCTTATCATTTTTTATTAATCCTGTCCACTCTATTAACTCCACAAAAGAAAATCCATCACTCAGTCTCCTCCAGCCAAAAACCTAAAAGACTAATTCCCCCGAAAACCACCTAAAAACTCCAACCCCACCCTCCAACCCCTCGCAAAAAATCTCCGAACAACAACTTTCACGCGAAAACTCTCTTCCCCGGGGGTCATCTTCGACCACTCGGAGCCACCTCTGACCCACATACACGTGCGCTTGCGCTCTAACACGTCATTCGAAAATTTTCTCGCAACAGCCTCTCTCGGCAAAAAGTCTGCGCGCGCGCGCGTAGGAAGAGGAGAGAGTAGCTCTGGCGCAGCTGCGCGCAAGGCCATTGGAGCTCGTCCAAGACGCTAGGCGGCCATTAAGGAGACGCACGTGATAGTCCCGTGGCTGTATGCGGCACGTATATGAAGACGTCGCCGTCGCCGTGATGATAAAAGGCTTTTTCTCCCGCGAGCAATTCCGGCGTGCTTCGCTGTTGCTTAGGGCGACATTTTTCGCAGCTGCTGTCTGTGTTTTTAGGCTGCCTGCCTCGAGGCGCTGTTAGGGTCGTTGGACTGCTTTTCGTGCTTTTTGCGAGGGTTTTGAAAATTTTCTTGTTTTCAGGTACGTTGTAAAATTTGGTGTGGAAAGAATGCGAGATAAGAACAGATGTTGCGATGCAAATCTCGGATCATTGCACCGGTTTTTATTAATTAAAATTTATTAATTAAGTTAGACGCATTAAGAATACAGAAGAATAATGAAACCCGTAATATGTGATGTTATATCATGCACCTACGTATATTTTGATAATTAGATGATAAACAAAGCTCATATGATAGTAATAAACAAAACAATGCAGTTAATTTCAAGTGAGCCAATTCGAGACCAAGTTATTTTGGAATCAGTTTTGGTATGTTTTATAAGTGGAGTACATTAATTTTACTAACAAACGTGATTATGGAAACTATATCTGGTATTTATTAAAAGAATAACAGCTGCGTCATACATATTTTTTTAGCATTAGAAAATTAAATTAGCAATGACTGATCAAGATATTAATCATTCGTGAAATCGATATAAATTCAAATATACGAACATCTAAAATTCTTATATATAAATATCTCTTTTAACTTTAATAATTCACGTATTAATCTCCGCTCGAGTGCAATTTAATATTTAAAACTTTCATATGAGCCTCGCCAATAAATAATCGGGCCTCATGAATATCTCAAAGCTCTTAACCCGTCTTATTGCCCTCATGAATTAATTAAATAAAGACACACATCAAAAATTAATTCTCAACTAACGTCATTCAATCAACCAGTCTGTCACCTTCTCCCTCAATCGTAAAAAACATCAAAGCACGACTGCATTCTTATTTCATAAACCAGTTAACGGCCAATGGCTACCATTCAAAACTTAGCAGCGCAACTGACAACGACAACGCGAAATACTAGGACGCGCGGCTGGCCATTGTACAGTTCAATCTCGAGAGACATTAAAGACAAACGTACACGCGTACAGTCCCAGGGAACTTCGCCGAGGATTTTAAAACAAGATTAAAAGTCCGTTAGCGAGCTTGAGGACAAAGAATAGGAGAGAGCGGCAAACTTGCGGTACTAGCGTTGTGCGACATATCATGAATTGGGTCGGCCGAGAGCTCCCAAGTAGGTCGGTCCAATGTTCCGGCTCGTTCCTTGTTCTCGTTCGCTCTGTGTTTATCTCAAGGGTCATGTCTTATTATGCGCGGTATTTCGTTGTTCGTCGGGTTCAATTATTTTTAACGATCTATAGCGTCGGTTCGAAGGCAAGGGAGAAGTTGAATGAACGTTGCTCGGTGGCTCTGTTGACTCGAGTTAATTAGAGGGATATTACCGCGATTGTTTGGTGCGAGTTCTGTTTGTGGAGAATGTTTATATTAGCTGTGCTGTAAGACAAATTGTGCGGTTTGATTGTTTGGCTGCTGTTGTGGGAAGAAGGGTTTGGTTATTCCTGCAATTTTGTCGACAAATTGGCGTTCTTGACTTTTTTCGAATTTTTTACTTTCGATCGCAGTTTTGAATCTTTTCAAGTTTTATGTCCCAATTCGGGGTGAATTCATTTTTGATTGCTATAATATAGTCTTCATTTTATTTTATTCTGATCTAATTTATTTTATTTTATTTATTTTATGGATATAGTATGTTTTAAAACTTGTAAATGCAAAAATGATTGTTTACATTAAAAAGTATAATATTTCACAATACTGGCTTTTGGCATATTAAATTTATTTATTTTAATGATAATGTTTCGAGTCAAATATTTTATTCATGTCATAATTGTAATAGCTACTTTATGAGTCCAAAAAGCAGACATATTATAACATATAATCCCCACAAATTTTTGTTCCTGTAAATGAGGAAATAAAGGACAAACTCGATTATACTAGGACAAAACTTTTGAGCATACCAGTATACATTCGAAAACAGAATATTCCAAAATGCAAGTTTGGCAATATGCTAAGGCACGTGTATGTAAAGTTTTTTTTATTTTATACAATAAAATGTAGAATAATATTGCATGTTATATGAAACCAGTGCATTTTATCGTCGATAATGTTTCGCTGACCTGGAAATTACTCTGACCACCTGAATATTTTCCATAGGAATTGACTAATATTAAAACTTTATTTATTAATAACATTTTTTACGAAGAAAAATTTTTACCACGTAAATTCTTGAGAAACTATGAGGAAAATTCATTTTCTATATAGATAATTTTTATGAAATAATGTTTTCTACGAAAAAAATTAATAAAACATGTATTTTCTTAAAATTATAATTTTTATAATTAATACTTTTACGAAAATCTATTGCATTTTTTTTTAAATTAAAAATAAACAACAAAATTTCGGTCTTTTTTTTAGAAATTGTTAACTCGTCTGCTTTCAAAAGCTTAAAAATAAATTCTGCCCCTTTTTGAACATAGTATCTCACATTATATTGGATAGTATAAACGATATAAAGTGAATATCATTCCGTTTCATTTCAATCACTTTTAAATAAAGGCACAACAGTATTTTTAAAAAGAGCAATCCACGTATATGGTTTTTAAATACGCATCGATTTTCTTTGAAGTAAAAGCCTTACAGGATTAACAGTTTCTACTGATTTGATTTTGAAAGTAATTCCTTTTACATACAAAAACGTTGTTCCTATATTTTTATATTTTTCAACTTTAGTTTTTGTACAAAATCCATATCATTCAAAATCCACTTGTTCAAAACTCATACAACGTCGATAAAATTCAAGACAAGAACATGATTGAAGACACGCGCGCAAAATTCCTTTAAAATCTTAAACTTTGAAAACAACCGTAAACCGTATTTTCCAGTGATTGAAAATCGAGGCCATGTCAATACACCCGATCATAAATTGAAAATAAAACAAGACGCGATCTTTGCCGCTCGACTCTCAAAAGAAACGAATATTCGCTCAGTCTTTGACCCTTAAAGCCCAAAAGCCTTTCTGAATCCATATGATGAACGGGTGCGTGGATGCGCACGAGCGAACCGAGGAAAAGTAGGCGCGCTGCCTGGCAGGCTGCGCATGCTTTTGATGCGATTCGCAAAAGCCGAGACTCGCAGTTGCGCGCGTCGCGAAATCCTTCGTGCAAATATAATCTTAATCTGCCTTTGTGCAGCGGGCTTCAATGGGCTTTTGGATTCGCGTAGAGCCGAACTTATTGGACGCGAGATTCTTTAATTTCGAATTTCAATCTGCGTTTCTTTCAGTTTTTCGAAAACTAATTGCGTCCTTTATTGGGTGACTGGATGATTATTATTCTTGATTAGATTTTTTAGAGCTTAAGGACTTTTAATTTCACTTTAGCTTTCAATATATTTATCTGATTCGATCTTAATTTCGAATTTTTATTGCCAAATTTTAAACAAAAAGTAAAACAACAATATGTTCAAATATATACAAATGAAAATAACTTTTATTGGCATGTTAACGTTAATTTATTTTAATTTGTAACGCCTAATTAAATTACAGTATAGCTATAAAGTAATAAAATGAGTACAATATAAGTAATAAAGTCCTAATTCGTGTAATTATATAATTTTTGCATAAAAGTCGCGGCTTTTGGTTTTTTAAAAATAATTTGATACTTATTGTTTCTTCTTTTCTATTTCACAATTAATAAAAATATTATATCAGTTATAAAGATATATATGTACGTAGCGTCTTATTTACTACGTATCTGCATAAATGCACTGCTGCAGTTGGAAAAGTGGTTACAAATAGCAAAATTGGTGTTTGTGTCTTTTTAAATAATTGTCAAATCAATAGAAAATGTAAACATTGAAACTACATCAGAATTTCTCATACGAAATGTTAATTTTATGATTGTCAAATAATTAATTAAATATTATAACCAACAAAACAAACAGCCAATAAATTTGCGCATGTTTACTCATTCTTCGGCAATTACGCGCATTCTAAATATACAAAAAGTCAACGAAAACATAAAAATAACTTTTAAATTTATCTTTTAATACAAAAGCGATAAAGAACAGTAAACAGGCAAACGCTCCCCTTATCAGCTTTGAAACTCACGAAATTTTCCAATTTCCAAAAGTGAAAAGCCATTAAGCTGCTTGAGTAAGAATGCAAGGAGGCGGCGCGTAAAGATATGGAAAGTGACGGAACGGGAGCGCCGCGGGAGCGTAGCGCAAGATCGATGTGGGAGCTTGGATGTATAAAACGAGCTAGAAGGACGTGAGAGCCGATAAGCGTAATGTGTTTATTTATTAAAGAGGTAGCATGAAGGTTACGTTGTTAAAGTCCTTCTATTTTATTATAAATTAATGACGCGATTTTCTCTCGGCTGGTGATCATATTGAGTTTATTGAATATATTGGTAAAATGTGTATATAGTTACCGGTAAGACGTAATGGGTTTAAGGCTTAACTACTTTCCAATCTCGAAAGTATTTTAGTAGCGTCAGAATGAATCGGCTTTATTTAAAAACGTCACATTAAGGATCTTCTTTTTTTAAGTTTAAGAGCGAAGGCGATGACGCAATAGCGAGAGGTTTTATTCTCGTGCGCGTCGTAAATCACGAAAAGTCTCGCTCCATACAAATTGCTATGATTTTACAGATTTTGAAAAGCTTGAGGACAAAGTTTGCGCTCTGACAATTTTCGAATGTCTATCGGAATGTGAAACGACACAATATCACATTTTGCGCACGTATTTCCATAACATCCTGTTCAATCGCATTTCAGCTATTTTTATTCAAAGGGATAAAATTTTATTCTCGATTGAGACTTATTGAGCTTTCATTAATTTTATTGGCAACGATTTCATTATTTTATAACTTAGATAAAGCTATCGAAATTTTAAATACATTAATCGACTTATAACTTGCCATTCAAATAAAACTTTGCAAGTACTACTTGATTGACAATATACTTTTGACATAGTAACATGTTTCTTCAGTTTAAACAAAGACGAACTTGATGAATCATCAGTAAGGAGCACATGCAATAAAAACACGTTGTTTTTGAAGATTTATTTTCTGCCCTCTAAACAGTTCTCTATTTACAGGATATAACTTTCTGAAGGTCTTATTATTTTTCAAGTTGCAAACTCGGCCATTGTTTTTTGCTCGCGAAAAAGTTTGTTCTCGCTCCGGAAAAGAGCTCCACTAAATTTGGAAACAAGCACTCGCGATTTCCGCTGAAAGCCCAAAAATATCCACTCTAATTGCCACGGCCAATACCACCGGAAAAACACGCGGCTAATTCAATCACCAACCCCGGACTTCAAAGTCAAAAAACTAGCAGCCGAATTTTCCGGCCGCGCGAATTAGCCGAAAAAAAGCTCTTGCGTTTTCGCCCGCTATCCGTAACACAAAGCGTAGGTAGTCCGCGCATATAACGCGCATAAAGAAGAACCCCCACCCCCCTCCTCACCCCCTAGCCTTTCGTCGAACCTCTTTTCCGACTAAAAGTGTGTCGCGGCGAAAATTTCGTCCTCTGGCTCGTTTGAAGAAACGCGCGGCCGGCGAAAATTTCGCGTGGCTGGGAAAAAATTGGCCGTAAGAGTCGTCGCGCGCACAAAAGTCACGTCCGACAAATCGGCGGAACGAAACGGCGGAAACCCTCTTGGCTGCTTTTCAATTTTCTGGCTCTGCTGTCAGTTCGGATTCTCTCGGTCGCGTCTTCTTTTTTTTTCTGGTGCTCACGCGCACGCCCACACTTTTCTCGCGCTGACGAAAGACGGGATATAACGAAACGCAAAAGTATGTGTATTGTGAATGTGTGTGTATGTGTGAGTGTGTGTATGTGTGTGTACACGCGCGAAGAATTAAACGACAAGGTCTACTGTTCTTTTGGACTCGTGCCCGTATTTGTTCTCGACTTTGTCTTAGTCCTGATTCGACCTTCAGTAGTTTTGCAGGTTTTCTGATGTTCTTCATGCGAAATTAGGAGGCGAAGGATAAAGAATTGAATCTTGGCTCGGTCGAGATCGTGGAAATTGAGATTATTTATAAGTATTTTTTAACTTTGCTTACATATCTAAATTTGAAGTAATAAATTTTATGCTACAATTATCTGGTAAGTGTACCTTTAACAAATTATTGTTTATCATTCGAATAATGTTGCTTCTAATAATTAATTCGCTTTACGTATTTGATTATGCAAGGTAACTAGTTTCTCTATTCATTTCACAAATATTTGTTAGTACGTGTTAATTAACAGTTGAGAGTAAATCGAATTCAGATGCAGTTATTACTTATTTAAGTAATAACTGCATCTGAATTCGATGCATTTTCAAACTTGATCAATTGCATTTTCATTTTTTATTGTATTAGTAAGTTATGAAAATTGAAATTTTATATTAGCTTTGTAACTTTTTGAACATTATTAAAAACTTTATCAAAAACCAAGAATTATCATTTGAAACAAATAATATACATAGTATCATAATGCTTTCTTCTTTAAGAATTGACGTACTCAAAAAAGCCAACTTTTTCAAGCTTATGACGCACTTTTTGCATTGTTCTGAAATAAAAGCCTTAGCCAAACAAAAAAGACGTTCGATTACGCTTTACTTTTTTTCAATTCTACTGAAGAAAAAACTGCTACGCCCACGATTGGTCGAACCGTTACAAATGACCGGTTAATTTTCCTCGTTAGAGCATTGATTGATGGTCGAGTTGTTGTGTGGGTGACGACGTATTTCAAGAATGCATGATATTATCATTCTTACCTTTGTTCCATGACCTTCATTTTCTGAAGGTGACATTAGATTTACTTTTTTTGGAAAAGGGTCGAATATCGCACTGAGCGAAATTGTAGGGTAACGAGCACCATTAGTAGTAGGTGCGACAATCGGGGGTATTAAAATTTCATGAATTGATAGATGGTAAAAATAGTCGGCAAAATGTTTTGGATGATTCTTAGAAGCGCGTCCAACCAAACTCCAACGTATCACTATTAAATAATTCCGATTTAACGAAAATCATATCCAAGTAGAAAAAGCAGAGTTTGATCAGACATACAAATTTACAATCGCAAAAGTAACCGAATATTCATCTCGGAATTGTCTCCAACTGAATCCCAACCATTCTTAACTAAGCAACCTCCAACATTATTCAATCCCCTCGAAACAAAGCCCTCAACTCCAGCCAAGAACCCCTCCACCATCATAACCCACGAAAGCGTTAGTTATCCAACTCTAAACGAGGCTCTCTCACCTGTTCTGTTGTTGTTCTTCGGCGCTGGCAGAGGCGAGGCTTGCTAGTCGCTGCTGGCCGAGGCAACGGGCCTGCTCGCCCCGTCGCGCTCCCGCTCACCGGGCGGCCTCGAGCCGCTCGTGGGCGCCGCTACTGGCGCCCGACGTCCCAGACTCGTGGCTTGCCCTCGCCGCTGCTGGTCCGCTGCTGCTCTTCGTTTCCCGCGCCTGCTGCTCTGCCGACGCCCCTTGCCTCTGCATTCCAGCTCCGTGTTCTGTAAAGCAAGCGAGGTGAGCGTTACTCGCTATGCGGGCCACATTGTTCTTACGAACTGGAGCGCGCTGCGGTCGCGTCCCGGCGAGCTGGGAAATTTGGTGACGCGCGCGATGGTTGTGGTTTTGAGAGTTGAGGGGGATGTAGTTACGGGGAGGTGGATGGAGTTTTGTTGGATTTGTTCAAGTTTTCTGTTATGGGTGAGGGAAGTGGCAAAGGATTAAGTGCTTGGGTGGAGGCGAGTAGAATGGAGAATTTTGTTGTTTCAGGGATTCAAGTTAATTGTTTTGTGGAATGTTGGGTTTTTATTTTTGAAATTTGAACTTTGTCATTGATTGTGGTAACGAGTATTCATGGGCAAAGTGATGCGCTTATGGCTGTCGTGACCGTATGATTTTAATATTGACTTTATTATTACGGAGAATATACTTAAATTTGAAAGCAAATAACGATTCAGCTTAGAAAAGATATTATTACTCTATACATATTCGTTTTAATAAAATAGTTTTGAGTAAATTGACGTTGTTTACCTTTTAATCAAATAATTAGTACTTTTTAGAAAGAAAAAAGGTCGTTCTATCTTATTCATTACATTGAATTAATTCGATAAAATTATACCGTGAGAACCTTTTTCATTTTGTAATATAAATATTGCCTTATTTACAAAGAAATTAAGATATTATGGACAATTTTAATTATCCAATATACTGCGTTATTAATAGTAACTAATAGTACTCTATTAAATAATTAAAATTGTTCTAAATATCTTAAATTGTTTTCGTTAATTGATTAATCAAAAGAGAGCAAAAATTAATTTTTATGAAATGAAATTATATATAAAATTTATTAATATTTTAAGATTTTCAGAAACAAACTCTTATTAACTTTGTCTCAATTTAATTAATTTCCAAATATTTACAATATCAATAATTTATAATCACTCTTTTTTATAATAATAATATTAAAAATTCTTAGCGAACTACCGTTGTATCATTACATAGATATATCATATTTAAAATTTTAATAATTTATAACTACTATTTTATATAATAATTATATTAAAAATTCTTAATGAACTACCTGTTGTATTATATTCATCCACCTTATCTTATACAATTTTATTTTTATATGAGGGTAAATAAAACTATTTTTTAAATTAAATTTTGTAACATTATCTTAAAAATGTACAATATAAAAGATTCAGTCAATATCGGAAAAAACAAAACTCTTATAATAAGAAAAACAAACTAATTAAAAAAAAGTCAACAAACTGAAATTTTTGTTTTATAAAAGAACAATCGACGACTTGCTACACTTACATAAACTCGCCGACGCAATATCTAACTGTTGGTCAAAGACAAAAAACTCGCTCCCTTTACACCCTCAAGGTTAAATCGCAAAACTACCCAGTTGATAAATCGTCGCGCGGTGCTTAAGAGCGACCCCGTTTTTCTTCTCCCCCGCCAAATCAAGCAAATTTGCATTAAGGTCGCTTTACGCGCAGTGCAAACACGCATGCGTGAATTTCAACACGTCTTTTTATCGATACATCGGCCCGTATTGTTCTCTTTCCAAGCCACGTTTTCAAAATATAAAAGAACCAGCTTCGACATTTCAAATTCGTAAAATATTGAAAAAAGGCATAGAATCCTCATAAAGGACAGCCCTTACCACCTACGACAAAGAAAAAAACCACCCCTATCTCAACGATTCGCTTTTCATCGCTCAGCCGATCGCCTCGTGCCGTAATCAAACACAACCGTATCTCCCTTGTGTTTGCGCAGTATCAGTGTGTCTATCTACGCTGGAAAGAGCTTCTCTTTTTTAAAAACTATATTACTGCTGCACGCGCGCGCGGGGCCGGCTGAGGCTATCAGCGAATGAATCGCGCCTGCGGCAGGGAAAAAGCTCCCGGAGGGAAAAACGGGAGCTCGTAAATTTATCTATCCGCGAGCGCGCGCGCGTGTGCGGTCAACGCAAACAGCAGTCACGCGCGTTATTTCACTCCGCACGCGAAAGCTCCCTTGTGGAAGGGTGAAAGCTCGCGTGTGGCTTAGTCTGCCCGCGTGTTTGGCCCTTCTTGAGTATGTGCTCGTGCTTGTTTACGTAAGCGTGTTTGTCTTTAAATAAGAAAATTTCTGTGTGTGTGTGTGTGTGTGTGTGGGTGGAGATAGGTGGGTGGTTGTGTGAGCTGTAGAGTATCGGGACTGTGATCGGTAAGAAGGCGTTCGAATGAAAGTTTTCGATTGATATTAAGGTCTAAAAATAGTTGATTGGGTATCTTAGGTTTTGATTGATAGCGATCGGAAATCTCGTTATCGGTTTAATGAGTAGTTTCATTTTTTCAATTTTGTTATTGCGTTCAAATTGTTGTTGTTGGCTTTTAGATTGATGAAACTTTAAGTCTTTATTCTTTTGCTATTTTTAGATGTTTTTCATATATGATTTCTGAACTGTATATTGATTTTTAGAAAACAGTCGAACTGTATTGAATTCTAACTAAAAAAAAACATTTTACTATTTCATGTCAGATGATGTCAATTAGTTGCAAAGTTTCAGAAGAGATATTGGCATGATTGCTAAAACAATATTTTCAGATCGTTTTCACATATTCTGCTATGTCAGAGTTACGTCCATAGTTAGGAAAAAACTACAGAATTAATTGAAAAAGATCAGGGTACTAGCTTCATTTAATACTCAAACTAATTAAAATAAAAAAACTTTTTCAAGTAATTTGCAGCTAAAATTTCCGTTTAAGATAAATCTTTCTATACTACCTTTACGAGGCCGCTTGAAGAAAATCACATCCGCTTTGAGCGCAAAGAAGTGAAAGAAATAAAGAACGTCGACAGTCGCGAGTATAATCAGGGATTCCGAAGAGCTCGTGTCGCCGCCCTTTAAATCCCCTTTTCACGATAGGGCGAGGAAAAAAGAGCTCGATAGTTCTGTCGCTTTAGCATAGATAACAAACGAACTTCTTTCTCCTCTCTCATCTGCTGCCAACATGTACGAAACGTAGAAATAAAGGGGAAATTTGTGGGAGAATAAGCAGAAATTTAGTAACATGGAATTACGGTAATGTTCGTATTACAAATTTATTAGAATAATTTATAAGAATTAGTATTACATAATGTAAGAAAAAGGCAGAAAATACTCTTACAAACATTTTTTTTTATAAGAAAAAATTCGTTTCATAAATATAATTTTTCATTTTTAAGAAATTCACAATTAGAAATATTTCATATTTTACAAGCATAAAAATGTACTTTATGAGAATATATTTTTTTACATGACGAATCAATGATCATCACAGTCTATTTTGCATTTCTCTAAATCAGCGATATATGTAAGATCGATTATTATTACTTTGTTACAATCAAACAATATAAATTTATTCTAATATAACTTTTTCTTTAAAAATTTCAACGAAAATATAGTACAAAAAGTTTCACAAAATCATCTTTTTATAGTATTTGGAACTCAAATCGGCCACATGTTCAGTACGAAGGACTTAAACGTCTTTGTACTTTACAAAAGTCGGATTTTATTGTTTTCGTTTTCTAATAGTTTTCTACACTTTTTTCTTAATAACTTAGTCTCCATTGTTTTCAAATTTTTATAGTATATACCACATAAAAATAACAATTTAAGCTCACTAGGTATATGTACTATGGTTTATTAAGCAGTTTTACTATTTTTAAGGTACGCTTTACTTTTTCATGAATAAGTTTAAGTGAAATATTTGCCACTTCAGGAACCTGAATAAATTACATGTTTGAATAATTTTAAACAAAAACTTCTTAAATAAGATTACATTTTACAAAATACATTAGAATATATCAAGTATCTTTTCTCTTAATAAACATGGTATATGGATTCAATTCAAATGCTTTTATAAAATATATTCTCGGTACTCTAGATTTCCTGTTATTCTGCGTATTCCTACTTGCTGGCATCAAAGGGATTTACAGCGTTACGGATGAACTTCGAGCGAAACCACTCATACGCAATTCCTGTAATATTAATTTTATTATTTGGGTCAACAGATAGTATTTGAATAAGTATTTTTATTGTAGATATTAGACACTTTATTAATAAAGTTATGAATTCAAAAAAGCACAAATTTTCGTAAATGCGGATTGTGAATATTTTTATAATCAAGACGATTTAGCTTCTTGATTCAAACTTTAGTAACTAAAATTTACGAAATAGATTAAGTTTTTCGTTATAAAAATTAAATCCCTAATTAGAGCACTAGCGGCTAAATCGTTTATTATTTGTATTTCAATTCAAATACAGAAAAATCCACGAATTTTGTATAAATTTATTTGAGAATGTACCAGACATGAAGGAAGATTATAATATCTTTATTGTTTTGAAAGATTTAAAATTAAAATCATTTATATTATCATTTTGTATCTTTAAATAAATTGAAGTATATTATAGTACATTATGCAGCAAGGGAATAAAGTCGAAGATTATTCCCGCGGGTGAGTTTACTGCACGAGCGAAGCGAGGGCAGAAGGAAATGATCGACTTTATTGCCGAGTTGCACATAATGTTTTATTTCCGACTAAACAGTTAAAATAATAAAATTTAATGACAAAATATTCTTAAATTTCAAATTTCAAATTTGTAGGGAATAAAATACTTTATTCTCTCCTAGCCAGAAATAAAGTAAATTTAAGGCAAAACGGTTTTATAGGGAATCAAATGCTACTTTTGACCCGTTTTTTGGGTCAACAAAGTGGTCTTTACAGATGAGTCGGGAATAAAAAAATTAATGTAATTATTAAGTATAGTTTTTTTATCAATCAAGTCATGTTAATAAATGTCATAATAATAATTTACTGATTGACTCAATGAAAGATAAGTATTTCCTTTTACAGTAACTGAAACATGAAATTAAATTGAAGCTGAATTGTTTTATTAAATTTTAGTGTCCCCAGTTTTATCCATCACTTTTCGATATATTCTTTTGCCTTATATTCCTCTATTTTCTCTATGTCTTTCGTATTTTGTCCTACAAGTCAACCCCTCAACGACTACTACCCTCTCCTCCAGTACAAAATCGAATTACCCCTTACCAGCTTATCAAGCTTCGAATCCCAACGGCGCAAAAAGCAAAGAAAACGAGAGAAATATCGAATGTTTCGTCTACATTTTTTTTCCAGTAATAAGATTGCAACTCATGTTCTTACCACTTGATAGGTGGTGTCAGAGAGTTTTATACTTTATGAGAATTTTATTATACATTGAATCGATTTCAATCAAATTCAACCATGATAATTTTCGTGCTCTTATATTTAAACTTTATTTCTTCAGTTGAATTCGATATAAAATGTTCAGACTTCAATTCTTGCTAGGGACACTAATTTTTTAATTTCTCTTCTTTTAATTTCTCTTTTAATTTCGCATTAAATCACTTAATAAAAAAATCAAGCTTTATAACACTAATTCATTAAAACAATATTAAATCAAAAGTAAAAATATATGTTCATTTATTGAAAAATGCAAGACGAACTTTCAACCAAAAGCAGACTGAAAAACCAGAATAAACTATTGACAATCCCCCATTCTATCCAGAACAATAGAATCCCACGAGTCCCTTCTCTCGACTCGAAAATACCGTATTCCGAAAGTTTAACGGCAAAATATTTTCCAAAACACCGTAAATAACCAGGCATAATTGCGCGGCGGCAAACTTCTTTAATTGATTATATCAGCATACCCTGGCCTCGACAAAATTTCACCAAAAGTTTGCCGATAACTCTCCGCTAATGAGCAAATAAAGTCAACTTATATATACATAGGAAAACGCTCGGAGGGCCCAGTTAAGACGTCTCGCAAAAAAGACCACAGCGACCGTTCCCTTCAAAAGAAAAAGGCGTGACAGGTGGTGTCCCCGCAAAACTTTACCACTCCCTTAAACTGGCCCGTTAATACAGAAGCAGGAAGCGAGAAGCATCGTAGCGTAAAGAGCTTGCGTATATCCTTGTGACAATGGAGAGGAAGAGAGAGGGAAGAGATTGGGTTATAACGTCAGAAGTCGATTTCGCCCAGATATTGTGCAGAGAGCTGTAGACTATATAGACGTATCCAGCGGCCCTTTTGTGCAGTTTCCTTTTCGATAATATGAAATGAATGAGGCTGTATCGGATCAAGTTATCGTGCCGCGTGGCGCGGACTCAGATTACTCTCTTGAATCGAAATTACTTCTCGACCTTCCCGTCCTCGGCGGGGGCCTTTATGTGTCGCAATATGAGCCTACCCTGCCGCCGTCTTCATTTCGTGCAGCTCATTGATGTAGCTCGCTGCTTCTTATCTTTTGCGCTTCTTTAAAGCTCATTGGATATGTTCTTTAAGGATGTTAAATTGAAATTTTATGCTTTTTTCTAATAAAATGTGATATTTATATATACATTCACGTTAATTTAAAGTTTTATCATAGACAAAGATAACTTAGATCTTTTAGTATATTTTGGTAAATAAAGTTTCGAAACGACAAAACTTATTTCAAGAATATTATTTTTCAAATTTTAAAAATCAAACTTTTATAATGTAACAGATTGTATCTGAAACATTTGAACGTAATGCATTTAAACTTGAAGTAGATCTAACGTGTTTTTACTATCACAAAGCTTCCTCAGTCAGGATACAAAATATGAGCATTATACTTCAAAAAGGGTTTCACGTGTACCGTCAAAGAAGCTGAGTT
Organism: Eupelmus urozonus; assembly: GCA_900480035.1. Taxonomy (NCBI): domain Eukaryota; kingdom Metazoa; phylum Arthropoda; class Insecta; order Hymenoptera; family Eupelmidae; genus Eupelmus; species Eupelmus urozonus. The sequence goes on from UELX01001959.1 coordinate 28,248, forward strand.
CGAACATACATTTCCTTTTTAGCGATCAGCCAGAAAACGACAAATCCAGCAAAGACAGATCAGTGGCCCTCTTCATTCTGGACTCGAACTCGGCCCGTTTCTTTTTTTCCTTTTTTTTCCTCTTTTCTCTTCGCGACGGAAAGAAACGGGCAGTAGGAGTTAAGGAAAAGCCGTGGCCTTATGAAATCTTCGCGCGAGATAAAGAGTTGGAAAGTGGGTCGTCGAGGGTATAAGCGGGAAATTTCGCCTCGTTTCCTCCAAGACGCACGCGGAGAGCCGGCGCGAAGAGTGAAAAAGCGCGCGCGCGGAACTTCCGCGAGCGTATATCTAACCAGAGTGAGTTTTTCAACGGGAAGACGGGCGCAACGTCGCGAAGGAGCGAGGATAAAATCGCGACAAAAAACTTGGGGAAAAAGTACGTAGCTGGTTCGGTGAGAAGTCGCATTTAAGAGGATCAATTAGTTGGGACGGAGATAATAGGTGTTCGGGTAAATATTTATTCTGGAATTTGTGAGCGGGATTACTGTTCGTTTGATTGGATCATTCTTGCTTTATAAAAATATTTTGACCCATTAACGCGTGGGAGTAGAGCAGTGGAGATAACGGAAACTTTTTTCGAAATTCAACGGAAACTGTCCATTCTAAAAACGTTTATCTTCAGACCGTTTGTATAAAGCAAGAAAGAATCAGTGTAAATAAGGGATAAGTAAATTATCAGTATAATAAAAAGAAATTATAATTTTTTTACATTTAAAATCTTAAATTTTAATAAGTTAGATTTTATAAAAAGTAATAAATAAAATTTAAAAATATACGAAGAAAACCAATAATTTAAATAATTTTCAATGTTCTGCTCTAGTTATTAATTTTTTGATACCTTTACTAGCTTAAATATGAAGATTAATAAAGTTTGATACTGAATTTAAAAAATATAAGATTGATTACATTATAAATGACACGATTTAACCTCTAAGTTTTTATACGAAAAAAAAGATATTCCTAAAAGTTACGCCTAAAACTTTCAAGCCATTCGAAAAGTTAGGAAGGTATAAAAAAAGTTAAGGATTTTGTTAGACTTTATAATTAAGGTATATTAAGTATTGAACACTTACGTAAGAACAAAGTTTCGTGAGCATATATGTTAATCTATCGATAAATCTAGTTTTCATGCTAAAAATAAACATTCAAAAATAAATTCCACAATCATTCAATTAAATTATTAATAAAACAGCTATTTTCAACGTGAATGTAATCAATGACCCTTTTATTCCTCAAAGTTCCCTTCTTCACGTAACAATATTTAAGCGACCATTAGCCCTTCCTAGTAAATGCCAGTTTATGGAGATTATCTTTTCCGATTCACTTAGTTATTGAAAACGTTTCCAGGTCCGTAATAGAAGATCGAATGGCATAGCCAATAAATTCGGTAAGGGTCGTCCGATGGGTAAGAAAACGGCTTGCCGCGACGATCTGGGCCGATTTCCCGAAAGAGAATTTACATTATTTTTTATTTTTCTCGTCCGTAAGCGAGCGTGCTGCTAAGCGTCCTTTCTGTGCCTGCTTCTCTTTCTTCGCGTGTAGGTAATAGATTTTATAGATTTAATCCAAGAAAATTTTAGTTACGATATAGGTTTGTCGTACATTTATAAGGTTGATGCCTTTGGGATACTAGAATTTAATGTGGGATCCCAATGACTTTCATAAATATTGGTTGAGCTTCGTTTCCTTATCGAACGCCTCGAAAGCTTTTAATAGTTATTCTACTGCTCCTGAATTTTTACTTTATTAAATAATGTTATTGAAATTCTAATTTTACGATCTGAAGAGATTGAGCGACTAAGTTAATACCTACATTTTAAAGGAATTTTCGAATAGCGCGATTGTTTTTCACGAAACAATGAGGGAAAGTTAATTGACTCGTTACGTCCAACTTAAATTTGGCTCTCAGAAATTTGGACCGTAAAACAAAAGCTTTTAGATGTGTAAGAAAAGAAAACCTGAAACTTTTTTCTCTCCCAGCAATCAGCCTCAACTTCCATTCAGCCCAAAAAGAAATATCGCCGGACTTTCGCATCTACTCAGAAAAAGTATCCTTCAAAAAAAGGAAAAAAGAAAAAAATATCGAGTTGCATTCAGTTTAGGGGTTGATCGATTCGCCATCCCGCAGTCCCCATCGATCAAGCACACTATCGCCAGTGAATCCACGTGCGGACTTGGTACTTTACTTAATGAAAGCCTTCCTCTCGCAACGACGGAGAGAGCAAGGAGCTAGAGAAAAAAATGGCCAGTCGATAAATTCCTCCAAGTCCGTAAGGAATTTTCCCGCTGATTTTCGAATTCCGTTCCAAGGCAGGCAAGCGCGCGCACAGGAAAAGAAGCCGGAGAGAGAGGGGAGAACGAGTGAGAGAGGGAAAGAAGAGTGGATTTAGTATTGTTCACAAGAGAGAGAGAGAGAGAGAGAGAGAGAGAGAGAGGCAGAGTGCTTCTTCTGGGTGGCGCTGTCTCTCGAGAAATCGATATATCGGACATCCACGGAACCGTTGCTTCCGGGCGCTCCAGTTTTGCGCGCGAATTATTTAAAGGCTGAGCGCGGTCGAGTTGCGCCGGAAATTGGCCGAAAATTATCGGCCGACCTTTTGCTCTGCCCCCTCTCTTTTCAACTCTTCCACTTTGCGGGCGAAACAATGGGCCGGGCCGCCGCGGCGAAATAAACAAAAGTTTTCTCGAACGAGGCTAAAGTTCGCGCATTGTCTGGAACTCCCTTCCATTTTTGCGCCCGGAATTGATCGTTAATTACGCGGACAATAATTTTTCTCGATAGGCAGGGGGGAATTGATTAGGGCATTTTTTTGGTTTCGAACTAGCGATGATAAGTGTCGACTATTGAAATATGATTAAGGAATTTTTTCTTTTCGCTTTGTTATTTTTTTATCTTCTTTGGAAAAAGTTATAATTTTATACGACTTTGGATAAAACTCCAACTTTACTGCGATTTTATGCTTGACCTTAAATGTTGGAGTAGTTTTAAGAAACTTTGTAAAATTTAATTTAATTTTCACTGTTTTTCTGATTTTTAATTTGATCCAATTATAAAAGTAATATTAAATCTTTGCAGATTAATTTGATTAATTCCTTTTATATAATATTACATTGATAATTGATTGCAAAAATTATTTAAATAAAACTCGGAATTCACGAAAAATTTAAAAAATGATCCTGAACAGTATTTTTTAATGTATGAATTGTAAGAATAGTAGTAACATCTGATTATTATTTATTATACATATATAAATTGATCGTATCGCAGATTATTTTTTGGATGCCGAACATTTAAAAGTTTTTTCAAAATCATCATCCTCATAATCACGCTTATAATAATCGTTTCCCGATGTACATCGTTCATAGCTGATATAACTTTTTTAAGAGATCGCATTAAAGACTAAACTTAATAATAAACCGACGACACAGCGGCCAGGCTGAACAGCGTCCAGGAAATTCCGTAGGTGCTAATTATCGGCCTCGCCACATAATGACCGTGTTACATTTTGTCGCGAATATACGTATATACACGTAAGGCAGCGCGGAGAGAATGTGCGAGGCGTTAAAAAAATTATACGAGGCGATAGCCACTTTTACGATGCCGGTAAACGACTAAATGAATTTTCACCGATACGCGCGGCGCGCCCATGAAATTTCTCTCCGTAGCCGCAAACTTTATTTCCCGTAGTTGAAAAACTAACCTTAAATTTCAGATCGTCTTGATACATAGAAGGGTAACGTATACTGAAATGTACATGTGGTGAAAATAGTTTAGTTATTCATAAAAATTACAATAAAAAATATTGGTTAGGATTAATTGTGGATAGCTGGGATGAGGTGTACATCAGAAACACTTGAACACGGTTTTACGTTTCAACACGTTTTCGTTTCACCAAGTGATGAGGAGGGAAAACCTAGCACCTGTGGCCTTAACACAAGAATATTCGTATATTTCTCATCGATTACAAAGACTAAGGCTGAGTTTTTTAGATTAGAAATATGTAAACACCGAGATAGTACTATTAATTGTTATTTTCAGATTTTTTCAGTTATTACCAGTTATTGCCAGATATTTATAATTATTTCAATTTTTGTTAAATAGCTATGGAGATGTTAGCTATAAGCAGTAGCTGTAATATATGGCTGAGTTTGACAGTTATTATTTAACAAAACTATAAATAACTAGAAATAACTATTAATTACTGCTTTATATTTACTTCTACTTTTATTGGCCTCGTTCACTAAAATTGAAAATAATTGGAAATAACTTAATTACTTCTATTAATGCGATTATTACAAACGTTGTTTAAAAATAAATAGAAATAGCTAGAAATAACTAAAAATGATCGGGAAAAGTAGTTATTTATTATTTTTGCAGCCATTTTTTAAAATAACTGGAAAAAGTTTTTTATGTTTCAAATTAAACAGTTTATAACATTTATTATCAATTATTTTCAGTCATTTTCAGTTATTTACAAAATCTATTTCCTCCATGGTAAACAAATTTTTTACTTAAACATTAAAAATGATAATTAAATGTTCCCTTACAATCCCTGGTAGAAAATTAACTACCACTAAACTCTAGGCTTAGTAGTTTGTCAGCAGGCCAGAAATTATGATCAATTTTTTACCAGGGATCATGAAAAACATTTATAACCGAGAAGAAGCTCACCAACCGAACTCAGCATACACCTTTTACGTGTTTTTTAGGTACATACATTACATAAGATTTAACTAATTAATATTATTTTAACCAATCTTATGTAATGTATGTACCTAAAAAACACGTAACTTGTTGCGTATATTTTTTGGAACGTTTTGGTATGTATTTTTTGTATACATCTTTTTTGACATATTTTACAGAGGTCTGGAGAACAAATACGAATAGAGAATGAAGTATTTTTCAAAAAGATACGTATTTTTTGTTACCTTAATTCACGGCTGTCTAAATAAACGTTAAATTAAACTAATTTAATTTTTAACAAAAGTACTAACATGTATAATTATATTTTGTGTTATTCGGAAATGGCTTATTTCTAGAAAATATAATCTTTTCATCAGTCAAAACAAAAAATTCACTTAATTTTTCAAAATAAAATCGGCTCCGCCTTTCAACCGCATTAATTTGGTTCAGCTACGAGTGCTCAGGTCGAGGCCTTGCAATTTCACACATCTTTAGAGCCGAATCAGAGTCCAACTGTCCCGAGATGACTGCATTCAAGCAGCAGCATTCAACTACATATATAAACGCGCTTCGTCCGCCTGGACCTGACGGGGCATGCGGTCCAATTTCACGGCCTGATCGCGGCCGACTCTGACTATATTTTCTCTCTATTAGTAATCGATTATCTTTTTGAGAGATGTTGGTTTTATAATATTAAATATGCAATCGAATATTGATTTTGAGAGTTTTTAACAATAGTTATTGACTCAATTAATTTAACTAAGATAATGGTGTAAATAGTGCATGTAGATTGAATTAAAAATATTTATGAGAGTTTACGGATACATTAATACTGATGGAAAAAAGAGGTAGTAAATTTTGCTAACATTTAAGTGAATTTTACTAATCTCTGTAATAATAAGATGAAAGATTATAATAAATTTAAATTATCAGTTCATGACAAACTTTTTTAAATATCTTTTATCACATCCAAAAATGTAATCACTTGAGAAAAGCTTATAAGAGGATTAATTGTAGTGCTTAGTGCCCAGCTAAGTCTATTTTGAAAAACGGTTTTTTTAACAAATGTCTATATTTCCGAAATTTTAATAACAGAGACTTAGTTATCCTTGGATTCTGCAATGTCCAAACACTATTTATGTAAATATATAAATAACTATTTATGTATACTGATCTTTCAAATTAAATTTTAGCTTCACTACAGCATTTTTTCAAGAACATAAAAAGGCGCTTGGACTCATTTGGTTCTGAACCCTCCAATTAATAATCTGAAAATGTATATTAATATTTTGTTGTTTATATAATTTTGGTAAAAAAGTTTGAAAACTGTGTTAAAAAAGGTATTAAAACAACCTTTTTGACTTGTAGTAATAACTAACCAATTAAATTATCAATCAAATGATAAAACATGATATAATACTCGCATTCACATTAAATTCACTTCTTATATTTCATTGAATATTTGTTGTTATTTAGTGTTTGTCACTCATGTAAAAATTAATCACTTTGTCTGCGCCTTGATCAATTTATTACTATACAATGTTTTTAATGATTCCAGTATGGGTAATATGTATTATTACGTAGTTTAGAAACGCGAAAGATATCTAAAAATGTTGGAATGTTTTACTTAACACTTTTTCTAGATGTCTTATAAACTATATTTATATTAATTTTTTATTTTGTAGTTTTGTGAAATAAGAGTTATACCAATTTACATTAGTTAAAACATTTTATTATTTAATTTTATATTAACCAATATTGAATTATTCATATTATTTTAGAGAGTAAAATTCATCTGTCAGAAGATAAGCTTACAATTGAATTGTTATTTTCAATCTTGCTTTGCACATACAAAACGAGGATTTGTCGGGAATTCATAGTAAATATATTTCGGGATGGAATAGCCCATCGCCATCGAGTATACAAACATCATTTTTTGACGTTTCCTCGATATTTTGTGATTGACGTTAACTGTGTGTTCATCGACTGTCAAACAGTTTGCTCGTATATTGTATGTATCTTACAACGACTTTGCTGTGTTAAATAATCCACGAAAAACTGACTTTGATCTTTACTTTATTATTCAAACAGTGATTCTATTTTTGATTATTTATTTTAAGTTGTATTTATATTTAAAGTTGCAAATAGCATTTTTTCCAATACGATACTCTAAGGAATTTATTTATTTTCCTACTGTAATAAGACCAAGAAAAACTATTAATAATGTTTTTTTTTCTAGAAACAAAAACTTTTTTATTCTTTGTTAATATATAAAATAAAATCCGTAATTATAAGTAAAAGTAAAATTTTATTACTGTCTTATACCTTTGATTATTCATAAAATCGAAATTATATTATTAATTATTTAACTGACAATTTTAATATCTACCATTTTAAAAATTTTGATTGTGTACTTTAGTAAAAATGATTCTATTTAATGGCTAGTTAATCTTCAGGAAAAATGGATTCAATTCTATTTCTTAACCTCTAACCATTTTAAATGGGTAAATTTCTACCAGGGTATTCTGTTTTGTTTTACACAGTATTATTTTGTATTTTATTTGGAATCTAATTGTTAAGAAAATGTTTAATACCATCTAGTCAATCAGTAAACTGAGTAATGATAGCAACAATCAAAAACTAAGAAGTCAACTCTCTTAGTTAAGTAGTTCAAATTATGAGAAAACGATCACGCGTTTAGCTTGAAAAAACATTTGTCCGCATTCTTCTAAAGCAGTAACATTAGCGTCCTTTTCAAATTTAAAGGAAAAATAAAAGAGCAGGGAAGGGAGAGAGATAAAGGGTGCGCCATCCTATAACGGTCCGAGAACAATTTGCACCGACCGATTATTATGCAGATGCCGAGCTTCCGGGCAACCGTTTAATGCCACCTTTACCTTCCTTTGAGCTTCCCTTCTGCACCCATAGTTCGGCCCACATTCGGCTGCAGGAATTTTCCGTCCTTTGGTGCCCTCCTCTTATTTTCATTACTTGCTCGCTTGGATGAACTTCTTTTGTTATTGTGACTGAATGTAATTCTGCAAATTTACTCGATGTGTAATTATAGTACATTATGCAACAAGGGAGTAAAGTTGTAGATTACTCCCGGGGGTGAATTGGCTGCCCGAGCGAAGCGAGGGCAGTAATCACCCCAGGGAGTAATCAACTTTACTCCCGTGTTGCATATAGTGCTTTACTCCCGATTTAACCGTGGCCACTTTTTTGTTTTGAAAAGTGGGCCT